>VNWY01000885.1:0-25879 GCA_009869845.1 Pseudachorutes palmiensis | reverse complement strand
TCTTAACTGATAATACCCTGCCTTTATTAACTAGGTAATTAATACAATTGAAGCAATTTACCGATTATTTAAAAATCAGAAATTGATTTGTATGTAGGAACAGTTGACAGTTAGCAAGCGTGTTTACTTTTTCCGCAATAGAGACAGACAGAAATCTGCCAATTAATTCCCTATCTGAGTTGCAGAGTTTGGCAAAATTATGGTTTCAATTCTGTATTTAAATTGCAGGGTTTTCATTCAGTTGAATTGTCTAAAAACCGAATAAAATAAGCCACACGGTAATTTTACAATTTAAAATTACTTGATATATTAATATAAGCATATAATACGCCACGCCAATTTTCGACGACGTTATGAGTTTTAGAGCGTGGTTAATGGTCTTTCGCCGCTAAATGGTAATCTTCTACACCCCCGTCTCGTTTCAATAGCGCAGCAATTTGGGTCCGGAGGTTTCAAAATCTTTTTTATTTGTAAGTGTCGTTAACTGGTAACATAAATTAATATTATTTTCGATTAAGTTAATAAAAACTAATTTTTACAAAGTTTCATTTGCAATAATTTGCCCAACTTATAAACGCGCGAATCGGCATATTTAAACTGAAAAGGGCAAATGTGTATTGTCGCACGCGCACTGCGCCGATGCATTTTCGGAAATATTTAATTTCTATTTAAAAGAGACAATTTTAAATTTCCAATGCATATTTTCTCCTCATCTTCTAAGGTCAAAGTTGAGGCCACGGTCCACGGAGTGGCATGGTCCGGTCCGCGAAAACAAAAACTTACTTTCCCGCCACTGCCTATTTGTGTTGATTTTTCCCTCCGTTATTCCACCAGGTTCTGATACGGAGTGAAGATAAATTCCCCCATCCGATTTGAACACTTTCCTGTGTACTTTTTAGAAGCTGCGTTTCACTTATTATGGTATCATTGTGCTCAGCTGCGTGAGGGTTAAAGTGGCGTTCTTTTGAAAGCATCATCGCATCCCACCCCTAAAATATCCTGATTACTTTTTGAGAATTTGCAAGTTGGAAAGTCTCATTTCGACGCCATCGACGAACCTTTCCTTGGTTCCCGTTTGTCTCGAGTCTCACAACTTTCCTAATCCGTAATTCAAATTCACAGGCACCAACGCAGGGGTCAACATCAACGTTTACGTAATGAGTCGTGACACCGAAGGAGCCTACTGTCTCCTTTGCAAGTCATCCCTAGATGAAAACAAACAACCCCATGACCCACTCGCTCCCACACAGGGGTCATCAGCTGGAGAGGGTAGTGAGGCCACAGAACAAGGCCTTGGACTCGTCAGGCAAGAACTTGGACAGAAAGAAGATGACGAAGCGGGATCGATTAGTGACGCCGAATGGGTCAAGATAGTATCAAGGCTTCTTGGCCAAAACACTCAGGGTCAACCTGGAAGATTTCATGGACGATGACAACGAACCCAATTCAAAGCGGTTGAAAGTAGGAGGTAAGTTTAGCCCAAGTTAACCTTATATAAGATTATAAGATATAAGATTAAACTTGCGTTTTTATTTACTACAGAGGAGGCACTGGAAGACGACACTCCATTGTTTTGCAAAAAGTGCAAAAAGGACGTGGAGCGATTACAGGATTATGATGAGAAGGCGAAGTTATTTACAAAGTCATTTGAGGAGGCGAGAGACAGCATAGCGTCAAACATTGTAAGAATTTTTGTGGACGAGAAACTACATGATGACCAAGAAGAGCTGGCAGGAATGGAAGAGATACGATCATCAACGACAGAAGTCCTATTCGAAAGTGAGATTTGAACATTTAGATTATATTTGTAGCATATCTATATCTGACCTCTAACCTTGTGTATTTCAGGGTGGAAACATGTCTACACGGGCGATGCTGACAAGGAACTCAAGGAAAAAAGTTTAATCAGTGAAATAAGGGAAGAAACAATTGCCAAGAACGAGACTCGTTCCAAAACTGAGTTTCCGGACGGGACTGGATTATCTGCTATGGAGCTGTGGGTTTCTTTGCGTAATTTACTCCTTTAGCGGAGACTATCATTTTTTTTGTTCAGGTCGAAGATGCAGCGAATGATGACTGCCTGCTACTTCACTCCGAAAATGTCGATTGTGAGAAAGAAGGGCAAGCTTTTCTTCCGGGTCGGGGTCCCACGAGGGGATAAAGACAAAGTTTTCAAATGTAGCGTCTGTGACGAGCTCTTTGGTCACCAGCGATCACTCAATGTCCATATGCGACGACACAGGAATCATCAGCGTCAAATGAGGCACTTGATCCATACATGCCACGTCTGCGGTGAAATCTTTACGGACCGACGGGATTTAATTTTCCACAAGCGAAGTCAGCATGCGGGAAACTCGGGGCCCCGAAGTAAATATCAACGTTTTCATGAATCTTACGCCTGCGGTATCTGTTCATGCAAATTTTCTTCCAAAGCCGGAAGGAATACGCACGTCCGAAAGGCCCACACTACTGCCGACAAGCTTTACCTTTGTGGGACGTGCCAGGAGATTTTCATTTCAGAACTTGCCCTCAGACAGCATTTACATAAAGCCCACGGGTCTGCCACAGCCACGGTCGCTAACAACGGTGACAATCTAGCGGCTCCAGAGATTTATAGTTGCAACGACTGTCCAAGGGTTTTTCTGAAAGAGAATTCCCTACATGAGCACGTGAAAATTCATAGCGACCCAGAACTCAACGAATGTGATTACTGTGGGATTGGCTTCCTCACCTTGGAGGGTCTTCAGGAACACACGATGGCGACGCACCTCGACCCAAACCCTTATAACTGTGAAGGATGCGATGAACAATTTAACACAAGCTCTGGTTTGATAGATCACGTCAAATCACATCGTTGCAACAGTTACATGTGTGAGGTTAGTGCCAATTATAATTATTTTGATCAATTAGTCTCATTTTAACCAATTTTTGTGTTTGTAGTTGTGTGGAAAAGTATCTCGGTCCAAGGACGCATTTAAGAAACACTTGCTGGTCCATAGCTCAACGGTGTCAAATGGGTCATGTCTGCGAAATCTGCAATCTCTCATTTGTCGACAAGAACATTTTGGAGGCACACATGACGAAACATTCTAAGCTTCCGTTCAAGTGCACTATCTGTGGTGATGAGGAAGGCTTTAAGGACGCCACGGACCTGCGGAAACATAAGGTTGAGGCTCATCCTGAGACCTTGCAAGATCTGCCTCACTGTTGTACACTATGCTGGAATAGTTTTGCCTCTGAGGAAGCTCTTCAAGAACATGTCCTTGAACATGAGAGATTCAAATGCCAAGTAAGTAAGTTGCATCTTGATGTTTTTATCAAATCTAACCAAGTAGCACGCTATAGATATTCATTTATGCATGCTACACATGTTCAGTGGAGTAATTACTAATTTCTATGTCTACTTGCGTTATTTGCAGACTTGTAACAAGGGGTTTAAACTACTGGAGCATCTCCGACGACACATGTTTATCCACACTGGAGAAAAACCCTATAAATGCTCAGTCTGTGAGAAGTCTTTTAATCAGGAATCTAATCTAAAAGAACACCTTTTTCGACACACTGGAGTCCGTCCGCACAGTTGCCCCAAATGCCCAGGCGTAGCTTTCCTCCGTCGAATACAACTGAAAGAGCACATGCATAAAGAACACGGTGTTGAAGATGTACCCACTCTCCCAATTGGACGCGCTGCTCAGAAAGCGAGGAAAGTTGGAACGTTCCAAGTCAAGTCAGCGACCTCTGTGGAGGTTGAAATTAAGCCACCTGTGACCAACATTCCTCGAATTTCAATCATTCGCCCTCCTCAGCGTAGACCGGTTATCGTCAACGATGTCACTGTCAATGATTCTGGAGTGCACCAGAGAATTGCTCCGCTCATTATGCAGAGTCTCCAGAACAAGTCCAATCAGCCAATCATTGTTCGGCGTGGTGTCCAAATACCGGATAAACCCAGTCCCTCATATTATGGAGCAATCCNATCATTGTTCGGCGTGGTGTCCAAATACCGGATAAACCCAGTCCCTCATATTATGGACCAATCCAGATCAAAAGTGAAACGATTACTACGGACGGGGGTCAAATTATCCAAATGGGAGATGTGGAAGGAACGGCAGAACATGGACAGCAACAATATGTTATTTACAAATGATAAATTTACAAATTCTTATTTATTCTGTTTAATAGTCTCATCCTTTACATTTGGAAAAGTTCCCTCCCTACTCAGTCAGTTTCATAGTTTTTATTTTGATGTAAATATTTCTCTCAGAATACAATTTGACTTTATTTTACTCAGGTGTTCAAACCAAATTGGCTTTGTTATTAGTTCAGACCATCGTTCCAACTTTCTAAAGGAAATGACTGACGAATAGATTAGAAATCTGTGTTCAGTAGTTTACTAAGAGGCCCTACGTTGAGCCCGATTACTCTCAATCCATTTCTTCCTTGATGTGTTTCGGGGCACGCCAAGACTTTGCTTAACACAATGAAAATGGAACGCGGATGAGAACTCTTCCTCACTGAATGAGTTAGAACAGTAAATTCCATTTTGGTCCATCTAGATTTAAAATATTCTTGTTGATGGGTTGTTAACCTTGGAATTCATTGTTGTGATTACAATAGGAATTAAGTCAGTCCAGTCTTAGTGCAAGGGTGGAGGTTTAGTATGACGAGTGTCTCTGACTAATACAAATCCTGCTCTCCTGAATCGAGATGTTCATGAGATGGTCATGCTAGAATAACTTCAGTCAGCTTTTTTGTCTATAGCATAGTGATGACCACAAAGTAAATTGCCACTTGAATTCTGAGTAGAGTAGGGAAGACTCAGAAAACTTTAAAGTTAAAAGCATCTGATCCTGGAGAGTGAAATCTACTTTTTGACAAAGTTGAAGTGGTTTTTGAAATCATTTCTTTAGCTTTGACGAACGGTAATTGCAAAAATAATCTCTGGACTGCCAACTGCTAGCGACGTTTATAAATGTCGAAATCTAGCAGCAGCAATTCAATTTTCACGCCTTCGCAGCCACATATCTGTAAAGATGGATGTGTCCATAGAATAGCTCAATGTCGAGACCCGACAAAACTGTCGGATATGTTGGCTTCATTGGCAAATGACGCCGACATTAATGAATCGGATGAACATGGCAGAACGGCTCTTCATTGGGTGAACTCAGTCAGTAAGTTTTTCTAAAGATAAGAAATCCAAAACTTTTAGACGCCTAAAAGCGTCTAAAAATATTTATTCAGAATGCAGTTGCGAAGATTGTCTTCAACAAGCAGCCGACTGTGTCAAATGTTTATTGTGTCGTAATGACAAAGTTGCCATCAACTGCCAAGATGAAGATGGAAATACTCCACTGCACTTAAGTATACAACATGGAAATACAAAATGTGCAATGTTACTTATCCAGCATGGAGCTGATATTTCTATCAAGTATAAATTAGAATTCCAGCAAATGTCGAAAGATGGGTGGCATTAATATTTTTTATTCTTGTAGAAACGAGAGTGGACAAGCGCCGATTGCCCTGATTGCTCAGGATTGTCCTGACGTGATGGTTGCTGCCCTGAATCGAGCAGTCACTGTTGAGAAGTCATATCCAAAAAACAAAGACTGCGTCCTTTGTCTGGATTTTGGGTATTCATTATTCTTAACATATTTTAACAGTGAAATCATGGTGAATCTTTTTTTCAGGGTGGTGACGGGATACCCGGAGTCTGTTTCGCTATCAGCTTCTCCTTATCACCGCGAATTGTCGCTTCTGACTTCAGTATTATGTACAAAGAAGGCGTCCCGGCAAGCGGTTCTGACTCACCCCCTTGTTGTTTTGTTCTTGGATCAGAAATGGCGTCGGGTGAAACATTACTACATGGTTCTTATCTTTTGCTACGTACGTAATGAATGCACTATTTTGGTTTGGGAAAACTTTTCCAAATTGTGATGGCATTTTTCAGCTCTTCTGGCTACTGTCTTACACGAGTTACATCGTCAAAGTCTACCTCGTCAGTTGTCCCTGTGATTATTACACGAGGGCGGCCATGATGAAGATGAAACCAAGGGCTCCATTGGCTGTAGAAGGTGTGCTAGGCGGAGAGGAAAAACTTGTGGATGTTAGTCGCTGTGACTTGGAAACTGGGATAACTTTTGATGCTTTGCTGCTACTCTTCTTAACTGGAGTGATGACAGTTAACGAAATCTTAAAGATTATCACGATACCATATCTCTACGTGAGGAATCAGGTGAATTTTGTGACATGGGTTGTCATATTCATGGCGATTTTAACAACTGGACCGGTGATTATGAAGAAGGGTAGCAAACCCGAACCGTGGCAGTATCAAGCGGCAGCCGTTCGTTCGTCCGAATCGTTACCAATTCATTTTTTGCATGCATTTTTGGTTCGCAGCTTGGAGTATTTGTGTCGTGGGCATTTATACTCCGACACCTTGGAAAATTCCCTTCACTTGGAAAATATGTCGAAATTCTGGGTCATGTGAGTTCGCATTAGTGAACAATTTACAACAAACTGTTAATGCGTACAATATTTGTGTAGGTGTTGAAGAATTTTGGCTTGTCGATGCTCACATTTTCGTCATTGTTTATGGCGTTTGCTCTATCTTTTAATGTTTTGTTCCCAGGGGTAAGCCATTTACACTGGTAACACTAAGTACACTTCTTCATGAAAATAATTTTCAATTGGCTTCTTTTTCAGTCTGAACCATTTTCTCATTTTTTCTTCGCCATCCTGAAATGCATTATGATGTTCATCGGCGAAGTCGACTACCAGGACACTTTCTATGATCCTGAGAGGGAGTCGACGACTGGACCAGTAAACTGTCAGCTCATTTTGTCCAAAAACTTCAATACAAAGGTTCTATTTTCTTAACAGGTCGTGGGACACATTCTGTATGCTGGTTTTGTCTTAATTGTAATGAAGCTTTTATTACCCAACTAAAGGGTCAAAATTAATTTTATTCTTTCACGTCTGTAGATCACAGTGGTGCTGATGAATCTTCTCGTTGGGTTGACTGTCAGCGACATTCAAGTATACATTCTAACATACCGTTGCTGAGTTCGAAACGGAAGGCTTGGAACCACACATTCAAAACCACTGTTACGGGGAGGCCCTTCAGTGGAGGAAAGAGGTGAGAAAAAATCCACAGGGCCTCACCGTATCAGTGGTTTCGAATGTGCCGGTCCAACCCATCCGTTTCGAGCTCAATAACAGTATTCTGGCTACACCGACTCGATTATGAATATTATTCATTTACTATTCATTTCAGACGTTGCAGAAACAAGCTGAGCTTACTCGAGTCTTTCGACAAATTAGTGAAATGCTTAGCTTAGAGTCGGCTTGCTTCTCGAGCGAAATGCCTGGAAGGTTCAAACTTTTCCTCCAAAGAATTATCTCAGTGACAGGGCACGGAAAGGATCCACAAGGCACGACAAGGTCTGCAGAATCCCAACCATTTCTGAGAAAGTATAGCTTTTACTTTCTTCATGTGACGGGTTTATTTTGTGACATAAGCTAATCTTCATTTAAGCTCCAATTGCTCTATATTGGTGGTTTAGATGTCGTATTAGAGTGAAACTCTTTTTTTTTTGTAAATACTAAATAATTTTTTTTTCAGCTCGATGTTGATCCGACCAAATGATACTACTGATAATCAAGTTCCCGAGAATTTGAAAGATGCCATGCTAGAGATCGCCATTAATAACTACCACCTTTCAAAAAATCATGGATGAAATCGAACTCCAGCTTCTAATACAGTTGCCGTGTGCCTAAAACGAGACAGTACGCTGGATAACGTGCCTACGAAGGATATACTTTAAAACATTATACACGTTACAAAACAAAACACACGTTATATGTGCAAGAAATAAAATTACCGCTTCCGTGAATACGACGCGCATTTTGGATTTCCTGGGCATTTGGTTATTTTGAACTCGAGCTGTGGAATAAAAAATCGTCCTTTCATTTAATTTATTCTCTGCAAAGGAAGGTAAATCGAAGACACGAAATCATGTTCAGACTTGACGCAGATTTTGCGGTGTTTTGTTTCTTAATTTTCTAAATGTATGGTGCACCTTACACCTCTTAGGTGAAATTATAGTCACTTTATGTATTAACAAATGAAATAAATCTATGGAGGTGTAGAACCTCTAATTCCACTTAAGGCAGAAGTGTATAAACCGGATTACGATCCGTTTGTGTCAGTTTAAAAAAAATTTGGTGTTCAAAAAATTTAATTTATTATGATCTTGTAATTTTCCGACTCATCATGAGCACAAAATGAACAATTCATTGTCCAGCACAGGATAACAGTACTTGAACGGATTAGTGATAAGGAACCCCCTTGTGTTTATTGCTGAGATTCGATTTAAAATCAAGTCAGGTTCATAACCACACGACAAAGATAAGCTACGTTAAATAGCACTTTAGTGATGAACGCTAGTACAACTAACAAGAACAATGCTGCGATGGGCGACCAAGCTATTATGTCCGTGAACATTCATTAACTTGGTGCACCACCTTATCTCACTTCTATTGATTTAGTGTAAACTGGATATAACAATAATTGCATTGGCAAGCAAGATTAGTGATCACCAGTGGCACTTTCGCAGAGTTCCAGAACGTTTTGTGACTTCCGCCCTTTATGTGTAGTTGGCAGCCTGTTGAAATCATAGCATCAACAACTCACCACGATTGGTCTACCACGATGATATTTAATTGTTAAATACAAAAAGCTTTAACTTCAAACAACGAAAACCCTCCAAAACTGAAAATGAGTTCAGCAGTTAACGGAATACGACCTATTCCTAAAGGAAATCCAGCGCAATCATCGACAAGCCAAAAACCAAAATCTCGAACAACTTTCAAATATCCGGAAATAGTTGTAAATCCGAAAACTCAGCAAGCTAAGTTCAAATGGGGATCATATTACAACAACGCTTCTTCTGAACAAGCTAGTTTGTACGACAAAGATGATCAGTTAGGCGGTAAGCACGTATGTACTGATAAATGTCCTGCTTTGACCACACCGCTTCATGAAGCTGCAAAAGATGGAGATACAGAAAGGGTGGAAATATTGCTGGACAATCTAACAGTGAATCCAAACGCCAGAGATTGCTTAGGCAGAACTCCTCTTCACTATGCAGCGACTCCAGGTTGGAATAATTAAATTAACCAAACTCCCGTCATTCCTTAATTTTCCTTAATTTTCAGATTGCAATTGTGACGCATGTATTGCGAACGCAGCGAGTTGTGTCAACCTTCTTGTCAAATGTCCCAGATCTGACTTAAATATCCAAGATAACAATGGAGAGACACCCCTTCATCTAGCTGCTGAAAATCAAGCAACCAAAGCTGCGGAGGTGCTCCTTTATAATGGAGCTGACGTTTCCATCAAGTAAGGAAAAATGTTGCAGTGCAATGTACACTATTTTTAATTCTGTGTACTTTCTATAAGATCTAAAGCCGGAGTGAAAGCGGTGAAATTGATGGTAGAGAAAATTCCAGATGCGATGGATTGCTTACTGACACGAGCAGTCAGGATCGAGAAATATGATGCAAGCAACGCAAAATGTGAAGTGAAAATGGATTTTGGGTGACTACAACGGTTAATTTCAATATCGTGTTCCTTTTAATCTTTAATCGAACATTCTTCCTAGGGCAATTGTTGGTTATGAAACTAAAATCCTGTCGAGGGATAGCGTCCGCAATAATTTTCCGACAGCGGATCCAAAGCGGAATAAGAGCTATCGAAAAGAGACGCAACTGCTCACCCTTATTCTGGAATCCGCTAATCGAACATCTCGGAAAAAGATCCTGACTCATCCCTTGATTGCGATATTTCTTTACAGAAAATGGAGATGTGTTCGTCCATTATTTTGGGCTATGATACTTTTTCATGTAAGTTATTTTGCATTCTACCGGAATACTTGCAATTAGTAATCTAACGTCAGTGTTGACCTCAATAGGCTGCATTGCTAATCCTTTACACTCTCTACATTTTGGATGTGTACGTCATAAGTTGTCCTTATCGGCCAAAAATTACGGAACCCGCACACGTCAAGGCAGCAAAAGCAGCCGGAATTAAGGAGGGCTTTATAACTCGTGAAAATGAAACGATTCGAGCAGAGTATATCAAATTCTCATTGTTCTCATTTTCGCCGCAGCTCAATCTCAAGCAAATCGAGTTAGGTTCGTCGCCCTAAATGTAAACTAGTATGAGGGTTGATGACCTTAATTACTTTTTGTTTCTGTTTAATCAGGAATACTTGGAAATAATATGGAATGCCACCTAGAAATTGGACCTACTGTAATTACGCTGTTTTGAATTCAAACATTTCCTCCGTTCCAGGAACTAATTTGACTTTTAATCTTATTTAGGTAAAATCAATTCTATTACTGTCGCTCACTACGCTCATGACATTCAATGAGCTTTTCAAAATGCTTCCAGCTCCGTATGAAACTGTTAATTAGTTAATTATGTTTCATTGTTAAATGCCATTTACTTACTTTTTCTTAGTTTGCTTTACTGGAAAGCGAGCAATAATCAGTTCCAATGGGCGTATTTTCTTTTCATATACCTCACTGCTTGGCCAGTATTTATGGAACCACCACCAAATATTTCATTCTGGCAGTATCAAGCGGCAGCGGTAAGTTAAACTAGTCTAACGATTTTGCGGCCATTCGCCTTCTAAACTCATTTTCTAAAATGTTTTAGTTCGGTCTGTTCTTGGCTTGGTCAATCATGCTATTCCAAATTGGCAAGTTTCCAAAGCTCGGGCTATATGTGGAGATCTTGACACAAGTAAACAAAAATACGATATTAAAAAATCATAAATTTTTTCTGAAATGCAACTCCCATCATCCAGGTTCTTAAGAACTTTGGATTCTTCATGTTGACATACGCTTCCATCGTCATTGCATTTGCCTTGGCTTTCTGCGTTCTTTTCCCTGGAGTAAGTTTCTCTAAAAGCCAATCGGTTCACATTTTAAATGCTCTTTCACTTTCTTAGAATGCTCCGTACTCTTCAATTCCACTTGCAATACTCAAAGGTTACAGGATTATTTTCCATAAAAAAGGCTTCAAAAGTCAATGTACAGATCTCTGGATATATTTTTTTGAATAATTTACAGTGATGATGCTAATGGTGGGAGAGGTCGATTATGAAAACTTGTTTTATGGAGAAGAGTAAGCTACCGAAAAAATTAATAAAATATTAAAGCTGAATTTTAATTATTTTAATTAAAATCCCCTTTCCTTTACTCAGAGAAAGCCCTGTGGACGATTTGCTAGTACGAAACTGACACCAACTTATAAAGTTTGCGTCAAAATCGATCAAATTTTTGGTTTTAGTATCCAGTGACGGGACACGTTCTCTATGGATTGTTCGTCGTGATGATAACCATTGTGCTAATGAATCTACTCGTGGGGTTGACAGTCAGCGACATTCAGGTAAACATAAGCATTTACAAGTAAAGTACACCACTGTTACAGTAAAAATGACGTCGTTGTTCATATTAGGGGTTGCAAAAAGATGCAGAGATCACAAGGCTTTCCCGACAAATCAGCGAAATATCCCAACTTGAATCGTTCGTTTTTTCAAAGCGGCTTCAGTCAATTTTCCCTGGGCGTTTGGCTTCATATCTTCGAGATAGCATCCTGGTAGTCCCTGCGTCGAAGCATTCGAGCATCCTTCCGACGTCGGCAGCAGACCTGGCGTCGCCTGACGAGTAAGTGAGATGAATTCAATTACAAGACTACGTAATGATTGCGATTTTTGAAGGTGTTCTTTTACAATTTATCCAAATGATCCGAATGACAAGTCAGTGCCAGAGTATTTGAAAGCAAGTATTCTCCGTGTTGCCGAATCAAGACATCGAATCAGTCGAACGAATCACTGCAAGAACCAATTGCCACGTGATTCGTACGTTGGAGAAATGGCGTCAATGACACCTACAATGGACGAACCCCTGTATACACACTTGGGCCTGCCGCTACCACATTACAGGCTGATTCCGTCGTCTCAACAGTCGCTATCCGTCCCCCACATTATGCTGGAGTCAGAGGACAATGCCTTTTCGGGACGAAGAAACTTGAGCGACGAGTTTCCAAGGGGAAGAAGGAAGAGTACTTCCAGTCAACATCAAGATTACTTCTCTAGGAGACTGGAGGACAAAATCATGGACCGAATGAAGATTCAGATGGACGCACTTTACCAGAGACTAGAAGAGAAGATTAGTGAGATGAAATAGTACACGTCCCGTATCCGCCAAAGTTTGAAATATGGCATCCATTCCTACGACAAATGCCACTTGTCTGTTACTTGCCGCCCATACTTAAAAAAAACTTAAATAATTAAAAATCGCTGTGAGCTAGTTATTTAGAACTTTTATATTTCGGCATTTACTTTCCGATTCTAATGTTGCCAATTAGTTTAAGCCTTTCTTCGTATTCCATGAAGGAACTCGTCGATAACCTTTTCATCATAATATTTGTTGTACTTCATATACCCAGGCCTCTCTGTCGGCTCCGGATCAACTGGAGTTTTGAGAATACCTTAAGTAAGACCATACAAGGATAAGCATTAATTCTCCCTGCCGTGGTTCATCGCAGTACCTGCAAGTTTTGCCATTTGAATTAGGTACTCGACCCTTCGGTGTTGTTCGAGGCAAAGACCAGTTATACTTTTTTGTAGAAGATTCCCAGACGGATCCAAAAACTGATGTAGGATCAAGACGTCCTGAAACAAATACAAGAAGCACCCAATCAAATATTTAGCTTTTCATGAGTCAAGTCAATCGCAGCATCTTTACGTGCATTACCGTGTGCTTTACTTCCAGTCCTAGTTTGCACAGTGGACAAGGGCGTTTCGCCGATTCATCGCTGACAATGTCAACGGAGTCACTTCGACAATTTGCAAAATTAGACCCTCGCAACTTTTCATAGTCCACTATGTTCTTCTGACGTGGGGAGTCCACATATACACCTTCTATAGTTATCGTCTTTCCATCGACTGAGTTCTTCTGGACTACTGCAAGAATAGCGACAGATTACCCGGTAATTAACGCGGAGTGGTTATAAAGGAGGTAATTACTTACTCTCTTTTAAGGACAGGGTGGTAGAGGTTGATATATTTTTGACAAAGGCTGATCGACCAACATTTAAAGACTGAACTTTAATTGCCAAACCACGGTTGAGGGTCAGCAGTTTTCCTAAGGAACGGGCCATTATCTTCTTAAGTAGCGATTGACCACAGCTAGGCTACAAGGTTATGTCCTTTTAATTCAGCAAGCGAATCCCAGAGACTTAGAATTCATTACTAATTAATAAAATTGATTCCTTCCTTCCTTCTTCAAACAAACTTAGAAAAATACTTGCAAAAATGGGCCACCCTAATCCTCAGGAATCAGGCATCTAGGGCGAGTTTAGATCCTAGATGCCTGTGGTTAAAGGCATCATTTCCTGCCATTTTTCTGAGAATGTCAGATAAAGTGTCAGTGAATTTGTTTAAAATATGACGACATGAATTCAGTTAATTTTAAATCATTGATGCCGATTTAAATATTCATGAATGGCTGCAGTTTCACGCTTGCGCCAGCTTGTGAAAAGTTTGATCTTGTCCGTCATGCGTAAGATGAGGGGATTGGAATCAATGCCTGGAAAGTTGTGACTTCGGAAGAAATCTGACATGTCGCTCAACGTGTCTTCAGAAGTGATGCACTCGGATGCGACTTGAAACAGCTGGATTCCAAACCCACCTTCCTGTAAAAAAAAATTATAAAACTCCATGTGTCTTCTAACTAAACGAGTAAGCATAACAGCATAAGCATCTGCATTCCGTCGTCCTTACTAGTGGAGAAAAACGATGAAAAATGGTGATGACATGTTCCTTGAAGAATTCCCAGACAGCTTTCCTTCCAATTACGCTTGCAGCAACTGAGCGCATGACTTTGATGAGATCTTGGATACGAGTAACGGTTGCCAGTGCAAAATCAAGGATGTCTCGAATGACTGTGTCGTCCTTACACGAGCCGAAACTTTCAAGAATCTGCTCACGCTCCTCGATACTTTTGCAGCGCCCTCGGAGCCGCTATATTTCAAGAAAACAAAGCGGGGTCACGCTTGTAAAAGGAATCGATGACGGTTTTGAGTTGATTACTTTAACCAAGATGTCAAATGCAGAGCGTCCGCTTCCTGCCATTCCAGCTCTGTAGACAATGCACCATTGTTCCGGTGAAAGTTTCATTCCGCTAGTAAAGGCACTGAACAATGTCAGTCCTTCGCTTTGACAAATGTCGTGACCAGACCAGAGGAGACGCGTCACCACTAAGATTCGAAGTTTTGCTGCAGTGTAACTTTCCCCGTTGTTTGCTTGCCATCCAAGTTTTTTGAAGATATTTCTATACAAAGATTTTGCATAGACGAGGAAATTGTCGTAGAAGCTTGTTGGTTCGAGAAGGGATTCCAGGTTTCGAATGATACCGTCAATCTCGGTCCAAATGGTAAAATCCTCCTCATCGGCAAAGTTTTCCAACATAGAAAACAACTAGATTTAAAATTAGTTCCACTGAAGTACACGGAATCAATAGAATTGAAACTTTACTTCAACGGTGCTGCTAATCCCAGCTCTTGCAAAAACGTAAGTGTCGTTCAACATTCCCAGTCTATCCAATGGGGGAAGTGTTTTTGATTGAATGGCGTGGAGTAATTGAGAATAGATCTCGTTCGTGTATTTCACACGATAGAATCCAGTCAGTCCAGGATTAAGCTGTGAAAAAATATTTCGCCATTTCAATTCATTTGGAACCAAATCGCGTTGACATTACCTTATACCAAGTTGGGAACGCCAACGTAAAAGAAACTGTACGTCTGCTCATGAGAACTTCTTGAAACACTTCAGCTTCTTCAGACGCAACCGAAATTGAAATTGGAATGATCCACATCGAATTGTGGCGAGATTTGTCATAGGCTGTCAAGGGATCTGTGAAGAATGGTTCCTGATGAAGACGAATGTGGTGACAATTGTCCTGGAAAACGGAAGAGGTGACTCGAACAATTGGATAGCCAGTCTGCCTTGTCCACGTCAGCACCAAAGCAATGACTTGCTTTCCTGTTGTTTCCTCTAATATCGTCCAAAAATCAACCGAACTTGCATTTCCGTGAGCATATTCTTCAAGGAAGATGCTCATTCCTTGCTGAAATTTTTCAGGTCCAACGAAATTTTCAATCATTCGGAGAATCGATGCACCTTTGTTGTATGACATAGCATCCAAGCTGACTTTTAATTCCACTGGTTGGTTGATCAGAACTTCCACTTGGTGCGAATGGGTGAGCGAGTCCATTTCCAAAGCACTGAAGTGAACATCAATTACAAATTGCTTCCAGACGTTGTACCTTGGTTCCAATAAATCAACAGCCTGGTATTTCATGAAAACGTTGAATGCTTCGAATAACCACTGCCATGTCCACCAATTTGCGGTCACCAGATTTCCAAACCATTGCTGAGACAGCGTGAACGAGATGGCTGTCAACATGTTTTTGCGTACGTCCAAATTGTGTTCTGCATCCCCAAATAGAACTTCTTCCTTGAGCATGAGCAGTCCCCAGTTCCCGTTGCTTACAGAGATGCTCTTGTCGACAAGTATGTCGATCTTCCTCTGTTGAAGAGTAACTCCAAAGTAATTTTCAAAGATCTTGAACAGCTTCGCGCAAGCATCCAGTGCAAAGCTTCCAGGAAATCCTTGGAGTTCGTCCATTCCGTAGAGTCGACAAAAGAATTCTTGCTCAACCCCAGTGTCGTCCATTTTATGCAGGATTTGTTTCTGGAAGCAGTTGAATTGTCCGACGGCAAATGCCAAGGTATGAGTAGAGATTTTCGGTGTCGTCTCAAACTCTACCACGTGAAGCTCCTCGTCATTTCGATGTGGGTACTGTAGTTTGACCGGCTAAAAAGCATAATTAAAGTTTGTTGACACAAATATGGTAAGAATTTATTATGGAACTCCCACCATGTTGCAAATGACTGTCATAGTCTTGGGAATGACAAAACTCATTCCGAATGTCGTCTTCATGGATGGTTCATCAAAGCAAGGAAAACAGTTCCGAGCCTCAGAATAATTGAATTTGACGAATCCATTGTTATGTATCTTTCCGTTCTCGTCTGAGTATTCGGAGACGTAGAAGCTCGAAGTGTGTTTTTCGTCTATATCACCTTTGAAAGTGATCAGGAGAACTCCGAAAGCAGGTTTTAATGGCGGAGAAAATACAATTTGCAGGCGTTCTTCTTCAGGAAGGTACTGGTACTTCAACGCTTCTTGTTTCCCTTCCGATGACTCCTCAGCCCAGACCACTTTTGTTACTGCAACTTGCTCACCGGCGTTGAGCGTAATTTTCGTTGTTCGTCCTGACAGCTAAGCAAAAGTCAAAACCATTAAGCAAATGATTTTCCAGGCATTGACCAGGCTATTACCAAGCATTTAATCCCGACGCATCCTTCGTACACAAGCTTATCCAGGTTTGGCTTCAAGCACAGTGTGTAATGACGTGGAGTCACATGTCTTGGTAGCTGGTATCGTTTGTCTTCTACTTCCATGTAGAATTCTTCCACAATATGTTGACGAATATCTGCGTCAGTGTCCGTACTTCCAACGGCTTTCCTTCCACATACTTCTGCCAGCCCTGGTGTCAAGTGGTAGCGTACGCGGGGTTTACGCTTACTTTTAGATTGTGGATTGTACATGACTATGAAATAATTTAGAAATGAAAAAGATTTTCAGAATTTACATGTTAATTTATATAATGCAAAAATAAGTCTTAAGTCCATTTTTGATTGCTTGTTCGGGTTTTTAATTGGCGGTCGTGTAACTATGGTAAGCAGGCAGGTCAAAAATTCAGGTCAATGGTAAAATTCTTGGACAAAGCGACTCCCAATGTCAGAGCGAAAATTCCATTATGCAGGTCGCATAAGTGTTGAGATGAAATGGAATAGGAAGTTAAATGATGATAAACTCCAATGCCAACTAACAGTGGCGTCATTGGCAAGAATTCAAGTGGTGTTTAGTAATGTTCCGTGTGCTGCATTCATTTTGACAATAATTATTTCCTTATTTTCCGTTTAAAGGCATGGGTATCAGTTATCAAAGAATTTACAACGAAGACGTGGAAAGCGAGTTTGAAACGATTTCCCTATCATGGAAAAGGTTGCATCAATGCAACGCAAAATTATCAGCAACATCCGAAATGGCGTCCCTAATGTCATTATTTGCTGTGGTAAGTTAAATTCTACATTGGTTAAATCTGATCCTTAATGAATCCATTGCTTCCTTCCTTAGATTTCCGCTGTTGAATTGAAATTAGTAGCTGATGAGACGAGTGAAGGGCTAATCATTGCCCTGGTCGTGACAACTTCGGTATTGGTGGCAATCACAATGGTCGTCAAAACGGTGACATGTGGGCTTATCCCTTATTTAGAATCCGTGGCAAATGTCTCCGTGATGGAGGATGTCATTCGTTCTCCACATGAAGAAATGATTCTCCTCATCAACGTAACTTGGCTAATTGGCACAGTCTTTCTCCCATTCCTATTTGTGGCTGACCTGATAATTATGGCGTGGATAAAATTTAGTGTTTACACTGTTGAAGCTGCCTACGCTGCAACTCTAATTCTCCTTCCGCTTTTGATAATAATAACAGCATTCGGTCTTGTTTTCCTTAGGCAATCAATCAAGCCAGATAAAGCTTGTATTCAACTGTCAAAATGTCAGAGTTTGTCTAATCAGAGCAGAAGTAGAAAAGACTCGATTGGCGACTGGCTTTCTGATTCTTGTGACAGCCAATCATATGCAAGTACAACAAGGTCTAGTTACACTGACGAATACACTACGTATCTTTTAGAAAATCAACTCGCTCCGGTTGCAACATATGGATCAATGCTCCCAACTTCAATCCCATTTCTATCTTTAATAGAATAAAAATACAAAATCACTACTTTCAGTTGTATTGTAGTACAATCGCGGTTACTAGCAGTCAGAGTCTGAGCTTTGCTAGAAAAATGTTAGCTGGTGTAACAAATTATTGGAAAAAAAAGAATAAAACGGCTCAACGTTCAAAACGTCGAATGCTTACGAATTTAATAAATCGTGTTCAGCGCAAAGTGACTATGACTAGGAGTTGATTAATGGTTGCTGTTTGGATTATCGTGTGTAGACAAAATTCATCAACCGAGAAACAAGCGGACATTAATAAATTGTTAACAACAGCGTTGAGAAAAGGCAGAGTGAGATGGACTCGGTACTCGAATCTGGCAAGATTCAAAACGTGGACTCATGGCCAGCTAAAGTATACAAATTCACTCCATCTTCTGCTACGGGGATTGGAGATTCCGGATTCGGCCGGCTCTCAATAATAACTTTGTCCTCCCTTTAGAATAGAAATTACATTGTAGGTATTGTAACGCCTATGAAACTGTACAGGTGCAATCTTATGAATTTACCTATCGGATCCCAATAACTTGAAAACTCTACTGCGATCGGTGATTTCTTGCGTCACTTCACCGTTACGAAAACTCCTTCCCTGCATCCCGTATTTATGGAATATCAAAACACTGTCCGTGAGGCATACTGGAAAAAACAATTCACACAACACTGTGTAAATAACAATGATAAAATAATGCAGGGAGACTCATACCAATGGATTCAATTTGAAAGTCAAATTGTATTTCCGAAGTAGTCTTCTTGGTAGACTTTACTTTCCCTTGAAGGTTAACAAATTTTGCGACATCTGAAATAAATTAGATTCCAAAAATTACGAAAGCGTCTTAAAAAATTTTGCTTTCAATTTTTCAATTCAATAAATGAAATACAAGAAAAATGTGCTGGAGATGTTTAGAAGCTTACTGTCGTAGCAAATCATGAGCGTGTCCTTCTCCAGTTGAGTCACATTTACGGCATTGATGTATTCCTTCCGGGGTATCACAGTTGCTGGAAGAAGAAAAGACACTCAAATGTAAACAAAGGCAATGCCTATTTTTGTTAAACCTTTCGAAAAGCTAACCTGACTTATCCTCTGGATCACCTTCCAACTCATCACTATGGAACCAATTCGCTGAGGAATTAAGGTTCAGGAGATCCAGTTTCAAATTGTTCGTATCCGGGTCTTTCCTCACGTTCACACAAACCATTGGATACTCCATGTCCGGCGTAATGATCATCTCAAAGGACTTGAGCGGTCTAACCATGCAGAATTCAAAGTGCTAGAATAGAACAGCGTATGAGAATAAGAGGGAGTATTTCGTTTCCAGTTCAGTGTTCTTTACCTTTAGAAGCATGAACTTGTTCAAGGGGTCATACCACTGCATCAGGAAAACCCCATTCGGCATTGCACCACACAGATACCTGTATCCATTGTATGGATTTCGTCTTACACAACACCTCCAACAACCTTTAGTTTCTGCCACTCTTTCTGTAATTTGAACAAATTCTTGTGTCAAACTCTGAATTAAGACTCTTAAAAATATGTTCCACGATATACTTACGAGTTAGAGCAAACTTGCGTGGGACAAGGCGTTCTGGTATCTTATTGCTCATGCGAACAGAGAATTTAAGCGAGTGCTTATTATTAATGTGACTGTGAAGTCCAACAAGGTCATGGCGGTAAAGTTGTACGGTTTTCCCTACAAAAATAACATGGGGAATGAGATTGAAAATTTAATTTTGTACGAATTTGTAAGTTCCTGTTGTACCTGACAGGGACATGAGCACATCTTTGACGACAAACATCCAAACAGTTCTCCGAGGGTAGATTTGATCCATCGCAGTTTCGTGCAGCTCGTTTAAATTCAACGTATAAATCCCTTCCTCGGCACCGACTAGGAGGTGCTGATCTCTCGTCTACATACCAAAGAAGTTTTCAGAATACAGTTAATGAATTGAGTGGTGACAAACTCACCTCGGGGTTCACCCAGCTCACGCTACAATGTATCCTCAAAGGGCAGCCGTTGAAAACCTAAGTATTTGCGAAATATAGAAAATGATCAATAATTCGAAGGAATAATTTCACCTTCATGAAGCAAGCACCCATGTGAACTTTCGGAGTGGGAGGAAGCCCATTGCTGGACAAGCGTGGAGGGCTGGCATTATCCTCCTTGCTCTTCCTATCTGCACCACGTGCTTTTCTTGGAGGTGGTAATGGTAACCCGACTGTTAGATCCGGCCCTTGCCTTCCATACAAGTCCAATCCGCCCGACGCTGATGCACGGGAGTCTAATAACACCGCCGCACTGTCACTCAATGTCCGGTTCGTCTGATGTCTTCGTGGAGAACCTTGTGAATTTTGCCTTAATTCAACTGCGCTATGATCCTGGCTGGAAGATGCTAACGCAGAGTCCAATAATGCAGTAATTTCACTCATTTCCCCGGATATTGAACGATGACGACGTCGGTCTGATCCAGAATAAAGATTGTAAGAAAAATTGTACTCACATTGCAAGAAATACAAAACCTACCCTTGCTATTCCGAACCCCGTTGCTTGCCAACTTGCTTTCATCATGGTGGCTGTAACCAGGACCTAAGTCTTCTCTCAGAGGCAACGTTGCCCTAAAAGTAATAAATAAAATAAAAACATTATGATATGTTAGTTTCTCAAACAGTTTCTCAAAAGGCTTTTGATGAAAAAATTGTGCAACGTCAATTTCCAAAATTTCAAATCAACCAGTGGGTACAATTCTAAACGTACTGTTGTGAGTAGCCATCTCCCGCTAGAAGCCTTTCCCCATGACCCCTGCAACATTACAAACCAATGACAAACGGGGACGTCGCATCTGGATCTTTAGGAGATTTTGTCATATTACAAAGGATGGTTCAGTTTTTTCTTTTTGGAAAGCATGAATTAAAACTAAAAGCAAAGAAAAGCGTGAAGCTGATATTAAAAATGCTGCGAAGCCTTTCAATTTAGAGAAGGTCAAAAGCCGGTAATTTATGGTAGATTTCATTTGTTAACTTTAAAGTGTGTGTATAGAGAATATGAAACAGGAAATGAAATGTTTCGTGCAATGATGGGCTAAGTTGAGGACTGTACCTGCTTTTCAATTCCTCATCAATATATTGGAGCAAAGTCCTAGCAATCAAGAAGTTCAAGTGTTATTATACAATTTCCACAGCACACGACTCGCAAGTTTAGAGGTATACACACAAATTGTTAAATTCAAAGGAATGGAACGACTGAGAAACACTGCTCGCGGCTGGTAGGATTCTTTCGTTAAATGCAATATTCTTTGCAGTGCAGTGTCATTGCATTAAGGAAATGGGTATAATTTTGACTTACTTTCGATCCGAACAATTCCCGTTTCCACTGTCACCCCACTCGAACGGCAATAAATCCTTTCCCCAAACACCAATTAAATAAAGATAATATTTCAAAGAGAAGTGCATAATTATTACTTACATCACTATGCTGACTATATCTTCGTACAACCCGTTGACCTAAATCAGGAGATACTTCAGTCACACTGTTTGAGCTCATGCCATCTTTGTCATCTAAACCGCAACAAAAGAAAACGGGTTGCAATTGCAAATAATAAAACAAAGCGGGGTCAGCCTTTCAAAAGCTAAAGCATACTTACTTTTGACTTCGGAAGGAGTCATTTGATCAACTCGACGAGACGCAATTCTTTGAGGAACGTTTTGTACAGTCTAAAAAATGAAATAAATATAATATCCAATTCCAAGGATTTAATGATTTTAACTTACCCCGTCATCATCCGGTTCCAATTCAAAAAATGTGTGATTTGGATTTGTTACTTTGTGCAAAAGCTCAAGTGCCTGACGCCTTGTTGTATCAATCGAAGTCACGAAGTGATGCTGTTTGAGTTTAGGTTTTAGAAACAATTTTTTCAACTATATTATTTTTGTATATAATTACCAAGAGTAAACGCTCAGCAGTAGGTCGCTTCTTCGGATTCTTTGTCAACGCTGTTTTGACAAAATTGTGAAAAATTGGGCTCCTAACGATAAGAAAATACATCAGCAGAAGTTTAGTTCGATTTGAACAATTACATTTACCATCTGTCTTTGTCCTTCAACACGGGGGGTTTAAAGCTAGTTTTTGCCATGAGTATTAGACATCGCATGGGGTGAAGGTCAAACATAGGCGGTTGTAACTCCGCAAGTTCGATTGTAGTAATGCCAAGCGCCCAGACATCACAAAGCTCATTGTATCCACCTTTCCTCTCAACAGCAGCAACCTGATATTTAAAAAATATTCAGAAAAAGAAAGGAAAATCTTGAAAAAGTATTTTGACATACCTCCGGGGCCATCCTGAAAATAGAATAGTAAATTGATTAAAATTCATCTTGCAAATTAACCGCAAATCCTTATCACTAACCAATATGGTGTACCAATAAACGACCTTCTCTTCCCTAATGTCGCAGTCAGTTGTGCAGAGACGCCGAAATCAGCCAGTTTTACCTCACCACTCTCAGTCAACAGAATGTTTGCACCCTGTCAATTAAAAAATTAGAATGCCTGCGTAGATGATTCTAAATAGCGTTTCTTATTACTTTCACATCACGATGGATTTTCCCCATAGCGTGAAGATATGCCAGTCCCCGAAGGGTTTCCTTCGCCATGTACGAAATCTGAGGTTCTGTTAGTGGCCCGGTAACTTGGAGTGTAATAAAAACAAAATTATATAAATCTAAGGAATTCCAAATAGAATTCTTACTGTGGTAAATATCCTGGAGCGATCCACCTCCGCAGAATTCCATGCAAATCCATAACCGGTCACGTCGTAAATAGCTTCCGTAGTATGCCACGATATTCGGGTGTCGACAATCTTTCATTACCAATATCTCCTGCTGAATGACTCCAAAGTCATCACCTGGCTCCAACTTTATCACTTTTATTGCAGCAAATTCGTTATTTGAGAGCCGCTTTGCCTAGGATTCACAGAATTTAAACCATACATTATTTAAAATTACCAAGCTAACCGTGTCTAAATGTCAAGTACCTTATACACATCCCCATAAGTCCCTGACCCAATACGTTGAATCAGTTCGTACTCTTCCTGAGGATTTTTCCGACTTATATCCGCAGACATAGAAGCAGATGCTGACGCAGCACTACTACTGGATGAACTGTGAGCATGCTGCTGTGCCATCCTTGTATTTGTAGATGACTACTCCAGCTCCTCAAAATTCTATAAATGACAAATAAACCTTCATGAATAAGTAAAGGAATGACCCAAGAAACGTCATTTAACTGACCTGTCAGGAAGTTTAAGGATTCATTGTGTACAAGATGTGGACATAGAAGCAGACTGGTTGTAATGCCAGTTCTAGCCGAGGTCAAGTGCCACGTAATGACATACGTTGACCTTAATTGGCCAAATTATTTAACACCCAAGTGCGATGTAATATACTCCGCCCTTTTTTGACCTGCCACTCTTTGATGGAGACGAGACGATGGAGACCAGGGTACGTGCTTTGAGAACGTTGATTTGAAGGACACTAGAAGGCTGTCAGCGATGAGTATAAAAAGGCTTTCCTATAATTATTTAATTTGGACTGCTTTGTCCAATTTAATTATGATTAAAAATGAAGAGGAAAATCCTTGGTTTTTATTTTTTTTGTGTAAGGATTTTCCCTTCAAATGATCCACCTGGGTGCAGGTGGGGTGGGGCATTTGGCGCCTCAGGATTTCCAACGTCAGAGCTCAACGCCATTTTTAAACGTTGATGAAGCCATTGATTTGCATTGAAGAAATAAATTATAATTTATTAATAATTTAAATCATTTCCAATTGGTAATAAATTAAGGTGAGTTAGCTGTAGAAACAAGTTCAGGCATCTTGGCAAACATGTCAACTAGTGGACTGGCAATCTCTGAGTTGAAGTTGGAAATGAAAGCAGTCTTGTCTTCCAATTGACGCTTCACCTTTTCTGAACTGTGACCTGGATGGCTGCCATAGTTCTGGTGAACTATTTGGTCCAGGCACAACCCAAGCATGAGTTTCAAATCTTCACCGAATTTCGTACTGTCTTGCTTCATTTTGTTAAAATGCGGCCAAGCACTTTGGAACAGGTCAGACCAAGAATTGGCCAAATTCGGAGAAGCCAGATTCGGGCATTTGGGGGACGCCTTGGATATGAGACCATCAAGCTTGTTTTTGTATTGGTTAAACTTTGGCTGACAGTCGCTGAATTTAAATGAAGGAGCCCCATGTAATAGTTCCAAGGGATGACCCACGAATACGTTCTTTTCCATGACGTTGAAAGTAATGTTTTTGCTACTCAATGCGATTACAGGTGGAATGTAATGGTGGCAATTTGGTAATGAACATGGAAGATGTGGACGTTCTTTCGACTCTTCAGAGCTGCTCGAAGATGATTCCGAACTACTTGAACTGGAGCTGCTGGATGATGAGTCAGACTCCGAACTACTTGAACTGGAGCTGCTGGATGATGAGTCAGACTCCGAACTACTTGAACTGGAGCTGCTGGATGATGAGTCAGATTCCGAACTTGAACTGGAGCTGCTGGATGATGAGTCCGATTCCGAACTTGAACTGGAGCTGCTGGATGATGAGTCCGATTCCGAACTTGAACTGGAGCTGCTGGATGATGAGTCCGACTCCGAACTTGAACTGGAGCTGCTGGATGATGAGTCCGACTCCGAACTTGAACTGGAGCTGCTGGATGATGAGTCCGATTCTGAACTTGAGCTGGACGACGAACTAGAAGATGAGCTAAGTGAGTCAGATTCTGAAGAACTAGATTCTTTCGCTTTTTTGCATGGGCTTTCCTCCGAAGAAGAGCTGGATGAGGAAGATGAAGAACTGCTGGAGGAATCCGACTCCGAAGACGAACTTGATGACGACGATTCCGAGGAGCTGGACGAAGATGAACTACTACTGGAGGAATCCGACTCAGAGGACGAACTGGATGACGACGATTCGGAGGAGCTGGACGAAGATGAACTACTACTGGAGGAATCCGACTCAGAAGACGAACTGGATGACGACGATTCGGAGGAGCTGGATTCCTTTGGTCGGCAAGGGTTTTTTCTCGACCCCTTCTTCGCTTTCCTGTAATGTTCCTCATTTGATTCTTCTGGGAAACTGATTGGTTCTACTTTTCTATAGTGTTTCTCGCTTGACTCTTCGGAGGACTTGACTGGCTCCGCCACTCTGTTTATTCCCTCCTTTGTCTCCTCCTCCGAAGATTTGGCTAGGTCCGCCCTGCTGGACTGTTTCTCCGTTGATTCTTCCGAACTCTTTGGATCTATCTTTCTGTAGTATTTCTCCTTTGACTCTGATTCTCCGGAAGCACTCTTTGGTTCCGCCTTTCTAATGTTTTTTTCATTCGATTCTTCCGAGGAACTCTTTGGCTCCGCTTTTCTGTAGTATTTCTCCTTCGACTCTGACTCTTCCGAAGCACTCTTTGGTCCCGCCTTGCTAAGCTTTTTCTCGTTCGATTCCTCTGAGGAACTCTTTGGTTCCGCCTTTCTGTAGTATTTCTCCTTCGACTCTGACTCTTCCGAGGAACTCTTTGGTTCCGCCTTACTAAGTTTTTTCTCGTTCGATTCTTCCGAAGAACTTTTTGGTTCCGCCTTTCTAAAATTTTTCTCGTTCGATTCTTTCGAGGAACTCTTTAGTTCCGCCTTTCTGTGTTGGCCTTCTTTTGACTCTTCCGATGACGAAGTGATTACTTTTGCGTTTCTATTTGGGCTCTCCGTTGAGTCTTCCGAAGAAGTCTTTGCCACCGCCATTCTGTAGTACTTGTCGTTTGACTCTTCTGACGACTTGGCCGGCTCCGGCTTTCTGTAGTATTTATCCTCGTTTGATTCTTCCGACGATTTGGCTGGCTCCGGCTTTCTGTAGTA
>VNWY01000884.1:0-25883 GCA_009869845.1 Pseudachorutes palmiensis | reverse complement strand
ATACTCTCATTAGCTCTGGGTCGTCCTTTCCAATTAAACTTTTAAGTACCAATTGTTTTCATCATTGGCTTTGGAAGCAGGCCGCGTACGTGGAGAAACTGCTGTATTTTATTGCATTTTGCCTAATTTGCCTACCATGGGAAGCCATTACTGGATAAATCCGCACATAAATCCAAGCAGTCGAAGGTAAGTCACTCCCAATTTATTTCCTCATCTCACTCAATTAAGTTCAAGTAGGGCAATGCATCTTCTTCCAGATGAGCATCACCTGCTGGATTCTAGTCGCCCTGACCTCTGGCCTGGTTGGAATTACAGGCGGAGTTCCTGCAGGTCCTGACGGTTCGAAATGTCCCAATGTCTCCTGTTCTCCGCCAATCCCAGGGGCGCAGTGTACTCCGCGCTACGAAAGAGACGACGGATGCTGTCCAGTTTGGTATTGTAATAATAACGGCGTCACTTCCACAATCTACGGTTAGCTTTCTCCAGCGTCCTTGGAAATTCAAACGGCCTTGAAAAAATTGTTAAATTCCAGGTAAAAGCAGTGGCGGTGGTGGTGGTTCATCGTCTTCATCTTCTTGGTCCTCCAGTTCAGGTGGGTCCCCACAACACGGAGGGTTTGGAGGATTCCCACAGATTAGACTTCCGGTCATTAACCTTGGGAATCTATTCGGTTAATCAATTCTGGACTAATTAGTATTACATTTTGACTTAAAATTCAGACGTTACAAGTTGTTTACCAACTGTTCTTAGTGTGAAATAAATCGGGATAATTCTTTTAGAAATGCTGACCAACCCCTAGCCATTTCGCTATAATTCAAAGCATAATAAGAATTTTATTTTGTTAATTATCTAAAAATATAAAACTATACTTGACATTGACATTCTGAAACTGAAGGGAAGTCAACTGCGAGAGTCTCTTGACTGACTTTCTTTGTACACGGATACCTGCATGTGTGGTCCACTTTTTCACCATTAAAGCGGATAAGCCCTTTCTTTGATCTTAATTAATAATTAATTCGAGACACACTCGATGGAAAGATAATAAAAGCGGAAGTGAAATTTTTTTTTGGGTTGAAAAATTAAGACGGAAACGAGGATTTGTGTGGACTACTTGTAAAAGCTCATCGTCCCCGTGGCTCCGTGTGTCTCGACTCAATGGGCAGATCTGGGTCAACTTTCACTCTCGTGGTTTAAATTAATGGAAGGATTCATTTTGGCGTAGTTGATGAGGGCGTTTATTTCCATCCCCATCCACGGTTCCACCCACCGCTGCTGTAGCCACCGTATCCACCGCCATATCCACCGCCATGGCCACCGCCGTAAGATCTGTGGTGGAAGTGCGGTCTTCGGTGAGCATATGGACGATGCAGGAGCTGTGGACCAAGTACTGTCCCCAGGAGAAAGGCCGATTTCCCCAGCAGCAGGGCAGGAATCAGGGGATCATAGGGAGATCGCTTACTCCGGTGATGCTCTATGATTACAAGAATTAAAAATTATCACAACGATTTTTTGCTGCAGATCTTGAGAGTGAAAGCAAGGAAAAGGCGAAAGGGACTTTCACAGGTTCAAAGCTTTTGCCATAAGCTGACACCCAGGAATTAGAGGAACAGGTTTCAAGGATGCTATCGAAAGACGAAAGTGTTTACCTTCGACGGTTTTGATTGGTTCCTTATTTTCCGAATATTTTTCCAATGCTTGTTGCTCATAGTCTGGAAAAATCTAGCCATTAATAACACCAAATACCAGTAATCGCTGAATTTTGACTTTACCTGAAGCTATGGCTGAGTTGATGAAGAAAGCAGTAGCCAATAGGAGGCTGAGGATTAGCGTCAACTGTCCCATGGCGTCACTTTCACTCTGGTCTTGGCTACACCGTTTGGTCGTTTGGAGTTGACTGTTTAGCTGCCTGGGTGGTGGGCTGGTCTTTATAAACGGTGGGGCGCCGTGTCTGAGGCCCAAAGGGGCCTTCACAGTGGTGGCCACTTCTTCTGTGCGTGCCCCCGGAGGAGCAGAATTACGAGATCCTAATTAAAATTCAGGTTGAAGGAAACAACGCTTGTCTTAATAATTCTCAAATTGGATCAAGTAGTTTCAGGTGTGATGAGCAACGGGGCATGGCCAGTGGTGATGGAGTTATGTCACTTGGCCACAACTTTTCGCAAATCACGAGACATGCGAGGCCTGTCAATGCACATGTCACACATTGTCAATTTTCACTTTATCAAATTGACAGGAAAATGACCCCTTGCCCTCCCCTATTGGCTAAAATCAATACCCAACAACGACGCATCTTTCATTGAGAAATATCTAAAACCATTACCTCATTCAATAACTTCCCGGATTGGCTTTCAAGAAGACTCTGCTCCTTCATCGCCAACTGTAACATTGGAAATATGTTTCGACTTTTTCAAAGAGGATTTTGAATGGCGTTTACAACAAAAGTTTGGAAATCCCTGAATTTCGTTAACCTTTTGAAATTAGGAATTTTAATTGAAATTGACATTTTTCCTGTGACATTTTGTCTCTCTGCCCATTACCCTTGATCCAATTGCACAAGGCAGAAAATCATAAAATATTTGGCAAATGACAAACTTTGCGAAATCGAAAAATGGGAAGAAACTTGGATCATATTTTAATTGTGCCTTTAATTATAATTCCTTGGGTTCAAAGGGCGGATTCCCTTTTAATGCTCTGAAACTAACACCTTCAATCCCTACGCATGAAATTAATTCCTTGTTTTCCGCATTTAAGGTCAAAAGTAAGAGTTTGGATTTTCCTTTTCGGAATCCCGAGCAAATCCATATTGTATTTAATTGTTGATGGCATAACATAAACTGTCCAACTTGTCGACATTCTGTCACTTGCTTTCCCATGTCACTTCACCATGTCAAGGGGTCAATTGTCTGCCTCATGAGACATGAGTCTGCCTCTTTTGATGAATTACGCAAATCCTCATGATTGTGCAGTCAATCGGATTTGATGATCCCAGAAATCATCGTTATTCTCCTAATTCCGCAACCTAAAGAGGAAGTCGTGTGCCAAAAGAGGAAACTCTTGCTCTGTTCCAATGCAGAAATTAGTCGTCCGGTATTTTACTTTTTGCTGTTGAAAGTCCGCTTATTTTGCCACACGCAATTTGAGCTGTTAGCGTAGAGGTTATGCCGCCGTGCCAAAGTATTATGCGCTTCACGCACCAAATCTTCTCCAAGGACGTGCTCTATTGCCCCCAGAGGAACGCAATTCATTGTCATAATACTCGCCACCACCTGCCCCCAAATAATACACTTAAAATTACCAATTAACAAAAACTCATTAAGAAAACATTAAGAGAAAAAATCAAGAGCGGAAATGGCGACCGGAAAAATTTGCAAACAAATCTCGCGAGAGTAAAGACCTCAAGGGTTCCGCCCTCGGGGGCAGCATTACCTCAATTAAACATTCAAAAACTAAAGCATCCCAATTTGACGGTTTTAAATTCTGTTAAAAACGAGAGGACACATGTACGCAAAGTGTCCTACTTCCGGTTTCTCCAATGTCTCCGAGCTATGGCCCAAAATCCAAAATCTCCCTTCGCCTTCCTTCACCAAGTTTTAGTCAGCCATAACGAATCGAGTCCTGTCAGAGCCAGAGTTTTTTAATTACAATTATATATTATTAAGAAGAAAATGCTTGGAGAGGACTACAAAATTCATTGAGGATACTTGAACATTGTCACTTTGGAAATATAGTGAGATTATAAAGATTACTTTTTTTCCTTTTCTCCTCAGCCTAAAAGCTTCTTGACCATTTTGTCACGTCCTCATTAGAGATTAACAATTTTAACAAATGATTCCAAACACTTAAAAATTATCACCCATCTAAATCCCTAAAAAAGAAAACTGCCTGCGAAGATTACATGTGGCATGTGCCTGTTGTGCATTTGAAACTAATAAATGCAATTTTAAATTACTATTAAATATTATTAAAATAATGTGATATATAGGAATCTGCGTAAAACTCTAAACCCAATTTGGAGCTATAATTGAGGCTGCTAAAAAGTCCATTTTGTTACTATATCTTGATATTAAATTTGTACATGGGAAATGTATTTTTAATTATAACTACGAAACCCCACCTGGAATTCTTTTTTCCCTAAACTCTTTTGTTTCACTTAAATTAGTTTCTGGGTTGTTCGTAATTTACGAGTAAGTGCCCTTGAGCAGACACTCAAAAAACAATAAATTTTAAGTTAAGGCTCTCTCAGTTTTGAAGTGAAAGTAAAAAATGCGTTGTGGATTCTGTCGGGTTTGACAGGAAGCAGAAAAATATTGCAAAAAATGATCCAAAGTGATTTGCTCAAAGGGGAAAGTTGTTCGTCCATCAAGTCCCAATTTAAATTGACAGGATTATGAAAGGTGGAAATGGGCGGGGTTAGGTGTTACGTTAATTGAAATTGAACCTGATTTAGTTTGAGTCTTTGTCGGACAAAAAAGAATCTTCAGCCTCTGGGACACTCTTCATGGCCAAGACGACGCCAACAGTTGAAGCTTCTATTTTGATCGACGCCGATGGCGGTGCTGGATTCGAGTCTTCTTCGGACAAGTTCAGTTGCGGTGAAGGGCGTGGTGATGGTGACGAGGGGAGGGAAACATTGGCTTCGTTTTCAGAATTCGAAACTCCTGGTGACATGGAGTTGGCGTCGGAACCGTGAGCCTCGGCTTCGTCTCGTTCCACACGAGTCTCTTCCTCGTCAGATGAATCTCCAGCGTTTTTGGCGCTCCGCCGAGCAGCCTTTCTTGTACACACTTGATTCCTGATGTGCCGACTCAAGTCGGATCTCCGGGTGAACGTTTTGGAACAAGTCTCACAAAAGGAGCGTTGATCGTTTGATATATCAGGCTTGACATCCTCTGATACTTCCCCACTGTGGGATTTTATGTGACGCTGGAGAGCGGTGGCTTGTTTGAAGACCTTGTCACACTCTGGTGTTGGGCAAGGGTACTGCTTGTCCACGTCGTGACTCTGCATGTGAGCGTTCAACTTGGACTTAAGAGGGAACGTCTTGTGGCAGAGTGGACACATGTGCTCCATGTCATGAACAATCATGTGCTTCTGGAGACACTTTTCGTATTTGAACTTCTGTGTGCAATTTGGGCAGTTGAGGGGTTTCTCATCCTCATGCGATCGAAGATGCAGGGTCAAGTGAGCCAATTTCTGGAAGGCTTTCCCGCATAGTTGACACCAGTGAGGCTTCTCAGAGCGCTCAGCAGCTTGAAGTGCTTTCGGCGTGCAGAAGTGGTTCTCAAAAATGTCTGAACGGTAAAATGTGAGACCGCAGACACCACAGATTTTGGGCTTGACCCCCTCGTGCTCCCCCAGTACGTGATTCTCTAACAGCCATGAATATAAGAAAGTCATGCTGCAAATGTGACACTGGGTACGCTGCTTGTCCATATGGGTTTTCATGTGCTTGATCAAGCGACACTCAAACTTGAAAATCCGATCGCATTCCAAACACTTGTAGTCATCTTCACGTGTCTGGGAAGGACGACGTCTTATACGTTTACGCGGAGTTCCATCAAGTGCCAGAGTAATTCTCTCACGAATCCGACTTCGATCAACGCATCCAGTACTGCTTCGTTCTCCTCTGGAAGATCGGGAACTATAGCCCGGCTTCCGCTTTGATTTCGGCTCTCTGTAGTCCTCGTCGCTTCCATCATCGTAATCAAAATCACCTGGAAATTAATTTCTTTTTATAAACAGAAAACTCCCCAACATTTGGGAACAATATGTACTTACCATTTTTGTTTTTAGATGCTCTCCTTTTCTTCCTTCCTTTTGCCACTGATCTCGTTCTCGCTTGAGATTTCGACTGGGTCCCATTGGGCGTGATGTAATCCATTTCCTCGTCCTCATCACCACCTTCGTCATCACTGTCCGGTAGAATTTTCGTCACTTCTTTCCCATCTTCATCCGAATCCGAATCATCTTCATCCTCGTCATCATCGTCCTCATCACTTGATTCCGGCTGAGGCTTTGTATTCATCATAGGCAAAAATCCATGGTCTTCTGTATGCCATTTCTATACAAACCAAGCCACCACCATCAACCACCAAATCCACTCATTACAATAATCCTTAAGATCCCTTACCTCTGCTCTCACAATGAGTTTACAAATGTTTGACGTCGGTCTTGAGAGCTGCATCAGTTCCACATAGGATTTGTACAAATTGGCCAGTACAGTTGCACACGACGGGCACATGACGAGGTTTTTTGCCGTCAGCATCGGAAAGAATTTGCTATTCGCATCCGAAATGTCAAATATGGCTGTGAGTGCTTGCAAAACCGAAAATGTCCGCTTGTTTGTCTCTGAAAACGACAGCATGAATTCTGCCACTTTAGTGGTTCCATTTCCAAGCGGGGTTTCACAGTTGAGGCACGAGTCCAGCCTGAAGGTTAAAGGTCCTCCTCTTCCATTGACCTTTTCCTCTTCCTTCATTTTCGGTTCAGTCTTCTTCCGTGACCTCGTGCTCATCTCAATGTCAAAGGCTGAAGTCGCTCAAAAGAAAAACTCCTGAAATGTAAGCAAACAAACCCAAACATTAGATTGGCAATATACAGACACAGACATAGGCAACAGTTGTTGAATGTCGTTGAGTTCAATGACCTCTATCTCTATAAATACACAATCTCTTCCACCTTGACCTTTAGCTTCTCAATTTACAGTAAGCATCCACTAATAACCGCCTTATTGACCTTAGCCTCCTCGCTTTAGCTTAGCTCCTACCCAAACAAAATCGTCGAGCGTCCCGAGCTATTCCGGTTTATTGCAATACAACAACAATCCTATTGAATTAATGATGATTAAGCTTCCAAGCTACATGACTGCTAACCTTTGACCTGTGTTGTATTATTCCTTGAAGAATACGTGCTTTGGACGCTGTTTCTTGTGTGTACAATTAGTTATAGACAACAGACAATAGGGTTATACCAACGGCCAGGAGGGGAAGTGTATAGACAAGGACAAAAGAGAAAATGGCTTTCGGCTGATGATAGCGCAGTAACAGGAGGAGGGGACTCTGGAATTCGGGAAATAAGACGCTTACCCGTGTCCTGATACAAGAAGGAGATGACTGGGGTCAGAGGTCAAGAGTGTTTGATGATGATGGTGTTTTGTATAGTTAATTGGTAGTGTTAATTGAGTAATTGGTTGGTTTATGTGCCTTAGTGCAAATGGCTCCTCTGCCTCGCCTTCTTGTCCTTTCTTTTTTTTGGCGTTGGTTTTTCCCTTTCGTTGTTGTTCCATCGACTCTTCCTTCACCCGCTTCGTCGCTATCGTCCAGCTGCTCCCCAAGTGAAAAAATATAAAACCAAGACACAAGTCATGGCCAGGTGGTCCAAAAGAGGCAGACACTGGACAACAACAACCACACAAAGGTCAAAGACAGGTCAGGAAAGGTCAACACAATCAGGGGCAGAAACGCCGCTTGAAAAACTAACAATAAAACAACAGGTAACCTTCCATTTCTTACAGGTCTTGAACCGTCGACGTCTTGAACATTGGATACCAAGTGAATATATAGGGCACTCTTCTGGGTCTGGAGGACTGCACTCACTGTACTGAATTTTTATAGCGGTAATCACACTAATTAAGTTCCTATCTCGGTTGATCTGATTCATGCTTTTGTTATTTCCAGGATACCCTGATTGAGCTTACCTAAAGGACCCCACACTTGCCTTCTTAAGGCCATGTGCGTTGCTGATTTCATTGTGGAAGTGAAGTTATTAGATTGTACTTTTTGACCTGCTGACCTGCAGAAGTCTTTCCTCGGGACAGCTCAAGGATGTCAAGAGGAACTGAAAGAATCCAGACTTCACAACTACTGGTGATCATAATAGACGCGAGTCCAACACAAAAGTATGTCAAGGATGACCCTGGAGCATTATACAAGGTGTCAGATGCCCTGACAGCCTTTGGAAACGCTCATGTCCTGCTCAACAGTATGAACCAAGTGGCCTTTTATGCGGCTACACTCAATGACAGGTGTGCTGGACACTTTTCACCTATTGTTATTTAGTGTCAATTGTATGATCTTTTTATTATTTTTAGTCACATGCTGTTTCCGATTGAGAAGAAAGCGGATGACACGGCCCAGAGTATCCACCAAGTTGACGGGCAGTATGAACAGTTCTTGGCGTTGGATTTGCTCATCAGAAGAAACCTCAAAGTGATTACGAATGATGATAGTTTCATACCCAAGAGGATCTCAGATGAGGAAGTGCCTTGTACTTGTTTGGCAAGTACCCTCCTCAAGGCACTTTCCTATATCAATATGTAAATGGACATGACAAAAGTTATGGACCAAGTTATGGACCTCACCTGGATGCTTAACGTTTGTTATTTTTCAAAGGAAGGAGAAGCGATTGGCCCCTGATGAGAAACTGGTCTCGAGGATTCTGATCGTTTCTGGCAGTTGTGAATCCACTGCCCAGTATATGGCGTTCAACAACGGGTTCTTTGCAGCTCAGAAACAAGTCAGTTTTTTTCCATGCAATGGTGGTGAATTAATCTTGTAATTGATTCATGTGCAGGGAATAGCTATTGATGCCTGTGTGCTGGGGTCATATGCCACACTTCTGAACCAAGGGGCTGACATCACTGGTGGGATTTACTTCAAGCCTCCTGGAGGACACCAAGGTCTTCTCCAGTACCTTTTGGTATAAAACAAGAATCTCAATTTTAGGTAAATGCTAAAAGTAGGTTTGGATTATTCCAGTGGGTATTCCTTTCGGATGTTGAGATACGAAAGGACCTCACACTCCCACCAACGGAACCAGTCGACTATCGTGCAGCTTGTTTCTGTCATCGGCAACTCATTTCAGAAGGATTCGTCTGCAGCGTTTGCTTATCGAGTAAGAATTTAAGAATGAATGACTGAATTGAATATTTTAATCTAAAGATTGGTTCTTCTGTTGTCAAGTCTTTTGCAAATTCACTCCGATTTGTACCACATGCAAGTAAGTCAATTTTCCTAATTTTCTCAGATTTGTCTTAATGTTTCAACTTAAGGTCGAGCATGTAAGGTCAACGTGTGTATAAAGTCAGTCTCTGTTTTTCAGTTCAAGATTCCGTTTACCTGGAACACCAGCAACGGTCTCTCCAACCAAGAAGAGGGTCGCTACCAACGCTTTACCATCTCCACACCCAGCCAAAGAATTGAAGTTATCCTGATCAGGCCGGATTCCGTCCATTTTTAACTTTATACAAGTTCACCAAGGATGAAATAAGAACAACTGATTTATTAACACTGTAAGAAATTCTGACGCTTCTAATTTATAATTAACTTCATAAGTTAAAAGTACAAAAAGTGTGCAAAGCATTTTAGACGACAACTTGGTTTAAGTACTCATCAGATCCAAGGGCCCATTTCCTTTTCAAAGAGAGCCACAGCGTCCTGTCGTTCCATGAGTCGAAGGGCATTGAGGAGATCCGTGACACTTTCTGGCTTCCTGCTTTTCACATCCCACAAATCCAAGATGTATTCCGTTGGACTGGATTTCATCGTCAGGAAATTCGTGAATCTGCAAAAATGAAGAATGAAAACAACATTTTTAAGATGTACAATGGTGTACCTGTCCACTCCAAGTTTATGAGCCAGGAGTCTCCAGTCCTTGCCATTCGGTTGTGGTGGGTCAAGGAGTTGACACAATTTCTTCTTCAGAGATTGTGGAAGTCTGAACGGTGGACTCGTCGCTTCCAATGTCACCATTGAACTGCATCCACTGCTCATCGTCACTGTCGATGATTTTGGCACCAGCGTCACTTCCGGTGAGGAGCTTGTCATTACCCCATTTGAGGATCCATTGGCTCTCGACTTCTGAAAGAATGCATTTATAGTTCTGTTTTATTTCCAGCCCAATTTCTTACCATTGAGGGGTTGAGGTCAGTCCGAATCCGGAATGTCTGTCTCTGCAAATGAACCCCGTGCTGGAAAGCCAAAAGTCTGAAGCAAATTGGTGACGTCCTCCTCTCAGTTTTCTCCAGTGTGAAATTAATGGCGAGATGACTTTGCTTTGAGGTCCATATTTGACTAAACGGGATTTCCTAGAAACGAAACAACAATTGGAATCAATCCTTCAGGAAAAGTGAAACTTTTAATCTCCCGTCGTCACTTTTCTCGGGATGAAGATCTTGGAGAAAGTTTGAGAATTCCAAATGATAACAAAGAGGAGTTGAAGTGGAACTCATTCCACTTTAAGATGAAAAAGTTTTTCTCAAAAAAGCCTTTTCCCTGTCAGCGAAATACTGAAGAAAAGAATCCATTGTTGATACAAAAACAGACTTCTTGAAGGACCAAGAAAATCTTATATTGGATTCAGAACTTTCTCCAATTCTCCGGTTCAGAGGAAAGTTCGTAAGGCGCCTTCTGGTCCTCACCTGGTAGCTCCCTTGGCCTTTGCACCGCCACCCTGACCCCACATCCTCAAGTGACACGGACAAGTTCTCCCCAGCGTCTTGGAACAAAAGACTCCTCGGCTTGTCAAGAACACGGCCGCACAACTTCTTCTCCAGATTCAAAACTCTCTGAAAATGGAAAATTATGGTCTAATTCTAGTAGCTAGAATTCGTCCTACTAACCTCTAACGCGGCGACGGTGTCGTCCATAACGTATATCCTTATGTTATATTCCGATGCTGCTTTTGGACTAAACTGTGTCTGCCCAGTGCCAGGTCCAAAGACAGCTAAGCGCAGTGTTTTCACCGCTTGCTTCTCAACTTCGGACTCCCCGACTAAGGCAAATCGCTCGAGCCGATCCGTTACTAAGAATACTTGGCTTAAATCTAGTTGAATGAACACAGGGGTTTCTATCGTCTCCTCTCCAACTGTCACCTAGTTTCTGTACAGGAATATCAGAGGTCAATGTCACCGATGAAGGTTGACTTTGTTACCTTCCAAGATGGCGTCGGATTATTGTCTCTGCTGTCAATTGTCGATGCGAATGGGTAATGGTACAGGGAGATCTTCCAACCGCCGTACTTCAGCGCCGCTGAATGTTGGAAACTAAAAATCCAGTCAGAATTATTTTTAGCGTTTCAATTGTGTGCATGTCAAATAAAAGTTTGGCCGTCTGTCTGGGTTTCCAAATAGCTGACCTGAGAATTGCAGGTTTTGACAAGGAGATTGTGGAAGGACCGCATGAAATCACAGGGCTCAGGAGCGTTTGTCCTTCTGTAAAGGTCAAGAAATGTCAAAGCGTTTTGACCATAGGAAGGTGACCTTTTAATATACCGGTTAAAGGGGGTCGATCCTTTTCTTCTGCAAGTATGGCACAATAGAGTTCTTCCGGGGTGTCCAAAGCCCCTTCTGAGATTGTCAAGTTGATGGCTGCATCCTTTAGCGTGAGTCGACACCCGGACGAGTCTGCAGCTGCCCATGTGAGGCACTCGGGGTCAAGGCCGTCCAGTAGGAACGTAGTCGAGGTCATCGAGTCTCTGAACGGATTCCTGTTTTCAATGTCACGGCCAACAGCTCCTTCATACGAAGCCGAGTTTGACCCGGCAGAGTCCCCGGCTATGGAAACAAAAGATTCATCAGCGCTTCCCTTGGATGCCGATAATCAAGGCACAACCGCCGGAAATTGAGGTTTTCTGACTCTCGTCTTTTGTAAATAATTCAGCCAGACTTTCACTCTTTTTCCAGCAAGTTCCTTATCTCTGGATCCGTCACTTTCGAGGGTGTCTGGAAGCTCAAAGGAAAGATCCGACGGAGATAAAGCACGTAAGGAACAGCGTCTGCATTTCATCAAGTGAAAGACAACATCGAGGCGCCCCTGAACTTTCACCACCTTTCCAATTCCGGGTTCAGAAGGGAGATGACAGACTGTCAATGTCAACTCGGCTCCCTTCATTAAATCAACCAATGGGGAGCGACGCTTTGCGTTTTTCCGCTGACTCGACGACACTTTTCATGTCTAGTGGATTTGATTGTAGTCGGTTGCATTTATACTTACAGGAAGAGAAGGAAGTTGAAATGCTCTGGGAAGAAGCAGACGCTCGATCCAATGAGGTTGACATGAAGACCCCCTTCTCCCCTTGACCTTTCACCCGCTGGCCGGGTTGAGTAGAGCGGCCCAACAGTCGGAAAGAGTTTTTATTGTTGCAATTGTCTTCAGAAGAAGGTGAGCCCGTGAGTCCAGCCACCGCGGCGGCGGCTCGAATTATCGCCGATTGCTGCTGGAGATGGAGGTGGGGAACGTCGTAATGGTGCTCGCTTGTATCTAAAATATCCAAAGAACATTATTTAACTAATTTCTTCCTGTATGGTAAGAAAGGTTTGGAGATCCGTATGAGCGCGGCGGTGAAGCGGTGGATGAGTTTCATACCTGAAGTGATCGAGGGATTGTCCTTGATTGTAATTCCAGAGCCTGGGTACGTATACTCGTAGCAGAGTTGGTGTCCCACGGCTGTGCTCAAGGTCCCACCTCCCGTCCCACCCGCCGTGCTCACAACTGTCAAGTCTGGTTGCATCCCAAGCTTCTTCGACGGATCCGGAAAGTAACCAGGTGGGTAATCTGGATGGGAAGAAATAAACAATCCTTCAAGTCTCTTGCGGATCTTCTCCAGCTCAAATTGAAATTGGATTCGGAGGATTCAGAGTCGAACTTTTTATTGCACAGAAATAAAACCAAATGTGTCTGCTACTCTGGACTAACAGCGTCCATGAGCATCGAAAGCAGCAAAGCAGCGTTTTCCAGTCTTCCTAAGTTAGTACACCACTTGTCCCGTTCATTCATCATTAACAGGGGAAACACGCTAATCCATATAACAGTGGAATTCCTCTTGGTAGAAAAAAGAATGCTTTGTTTTAGTACCCTTGATTTATACCCGGGTACTCAAAACAAGCCCAACCGAATTGAAATTTTCAGCCTCTCTAAAGAGATCCAGATTAATTAGACTGGAGAGGAATAAGAATTTATAACGCAGTCTCAATCTACTTTGGGAAAGAACAAAAGGGAATCAACAGAAGAATCCCATTAGTCTTTGTAAGATCAAGAATCAGGGCGCTGCAGAAAGTGACAAATGCATCGCTTCATTGGAATGCCAAGGCACGCTGCAGCGGTGATGCATTATAAAAATAAAATAAAAAATCCATTTTAAAAGCTAAACATTTTCATAAGAATTTCAAACAGGAATTCAAGAATTCACTTTATACAGAAACTTTGGAGCTGGAAATCTTGTGGATTTTCTTCTCCGAAAATTTTGAGCGGCGCCTTTGACTTTCTCCGTCGGCGACAATGGGTGAAAGTCCTGTCCATTTCGTATTAGTTTTTTTTTCCATCAGATTGGACATGGTCATTTTCTAGATTTCAATCTGGCCTGTCGCCGTCGTGAGGGGGTCAAAATTATGCCAATTTATCTCCTTCCTCTGAATCGTCCCTATGAATTTTTTTCATCGAAAACGGAAGTAGTTGAATCTCCAAAAACAAATGGACCAAAGGGGAGATTTATGTCGTTGATTCGTTGACTTCCCCTTTACTGGACAAATTGCCAGAGGAGGATTCCTATATACGGAACTTCCTTCCAAACTTTTTATTTCACCATTTCTATTTTTATGTGCCTTGTTAAATATCCCAGGCAGAGCTCACTGGGTGCTATTATCCAGAGAAAAGGAAAACTGGAGAAAGTTCTTATCTGTCATCGACTACTGCAGTCCCGCTCCATAAAGCAGAGGAACTCATCGCTCTGTTTTTCCTAAAACCAAATCATTCTCACTCCACTTCCTTTCAACTGCCAAAAGTTTTTGCATTACTCAGGCTTCGGACAAAGGGTCGCTAAATTAGCTTTTAGCTTTTCCAGGAAGTCGTCGAGACTCATTCGGTACCCAATGGGCAATTCCAGTAGGATTGAGTTGGCAAACAAACTGTGTGGTGGGTTGTAGGTGGGTTACATTGGCTGTTTGTGATTGGTCTTGTACATGAATTATGAGGTTATTCGTCATTGCCCGTAGCAGCTGTTCTAATTGCGAAGATAAACTCATTAAGGGATCCTTAACTATAAATCTGGAAGAGTCACTTTCCCTTCTATATCATTATCAGCAGGGGAACCAGGAGCTTTTAATCGTGTAGGACCTTAATGGTCCTTCAGGAAAAGGAAACTGGGATGACAGGGCGATTCATCATCCCTAAAACTCCACGGACATGAATTCAGATTAAGGACACCAAAAGCTAATGACCTTCGACCGATCCTGAGGAAACCAAACCTTTCAACCGTTTCGGGAATCTGAAAGCTCCAGAAGAATTCAATTGGATGAAATTCCGGTTTTCATCAAACGGGATTTAAACGCTACAAAATTTTCACTTTCACAAGCGCTTTTTCTTTCCCTCTTTTCTAAGAAATTATTGAATTTCGTCTAAGCATTTTCTAGCTGGTTGTGAATCACGTAGTCAGCCTTTGCTTATTTGTGTGTAGATATCTTTGCCTCCTTGATTTGAATCTTTCCCTTTGTATTTCTGCTTTCCAGTCCCCTTCACAATCCCAGAAAATTTGTTTCTTGGAGAGTGAAAGAGATTAATTCCACTTTCCCCTCCTTCCGCTTTCCGAAAGAGTCATTTCGATGAATTTCTCTGAAAGCATCAGAGCCAGCAACAACGGTCAGAATTCAGTTTCAGTGAATCCATTGACTTTCTCTCCAGAATCGAATAGCCTACTTCCTCCAGTCACGCAAAATGACAAAGGTTCTAATTGATTTCTCCAATGTTCCATCTACCCTTATCCCTTTTGCAAGCAGCAGAAACTGCTCGCACCTCCAGTAGGGACTAGGGTTTATGACCAATTACCTTCCTTTACCTTGGCTCTAGCTCAAGTCCCCAACGACCAATTCCAACGAGCCTCAAGTACACTTTGTCTTCCGGATTCTAATTAGTCCAAGATGGAAGCCAGAAACTCATTCCACCACCACCAGAAGCAGTGGCAGTGGCTCACGTGCTTCTGCTAATACTTACGGCAGAAGCTATCGGAATTCCAATTGGGCGAGACTGAATTATTCATTCACTCAATTCCTTCCAGCAACGAACCCTGAAGAACCATCGAACTTTCCCTTTTTTTCCTACTTGCTCTCTTCCATAAGATTAATTGCCCGTCTTTCCTTTCTCTCTCTGTTTAAGAACCTGATTTGAGAAAATAAAAATTTATGATGGGAAGTTGTTACTCTTTTACCACACACAGACTGACTATGGCTGGTATGTGGGAGCTAGTAAAAGTCCAATTAGTCTAATTGGGGTTTCTACTTTGTCATTAAAACACAGTGCAGTTCTCCAGTTTTACAGAGCACAGAGTTTCTTTAGTTTTATGTTCAATCCGAATTCATCTTGAACGCAGTTCCTCCATGTTACTCAACTCATTCATCAGCTCATCTTGTGCACTTGCACAGTGCTAGATAAGCTCACGCCCCATTACCAAAGTTTAAGTTTTGGATTTTTAAGTTAAGACTCCTGATAATGAGATGATAATGGGCTAATGGAGGAGGTTCTGCTTGACATTAAAGTGACGGCTAACCTCAGATTCCTCTTTGCATTTAGAACTCTTCCATTCTATCCAGTCAGTCCCCAGAAAGCTTGATAAGAAGGGATGCTGCTAACTCCTCGGCACCCTCTTGCTTCATCGCTTCCACTTATAACATGAAGAAAAAAAGAACCCGAAAACTTTATCTTTACGTTTTAGCCTAAAAGGCTCCACTTTCCCAATGTCTTTCAGCTGTCAACTGAACTGTAGGGAAAATATTTGCCTTCAAAGAGTCAAGCTAAGGACCGCAGGAGGAATTACCGAGGGAGCAAAAGTCCCGAGAAAGTTTGGCCAGAGGAGGCTGAAAAAGATACAAAATATGGTAACGAGGAATGGGGTCGGAGGGCTAATGGACTGCGCATGTGAAGCTAAAGATGCTGCTGCTTCCGATGCTTTTGACGCTGCTGCTTGGACATACAAAGAGACTTTAATGACTTCCTTACCACTGGGTGCCATGTCATACATGACATGATTTCTGCCTTTCCTCCGCATGATCTTAAGCACGACCAGAGCCATCACGGTCAATCCCAAGATCGTCACACCCAGGCCAATGTACAGGACCACATCCGTTTCCGCCACGGCACGAGTAGCTGCAAGGAAGAAAAAAATTGTTAACAAAAGGTCCAAGTGAAAATACAAAAGGAAGTGGCTGGAACTGTGCTCGCTAGCGCTCGCTGGAGAAGAGAAAGTGGTGAAAGTCTCCCATTTCGTAATTAATCTCCTTCCGCCTCTTGCTCTCTTTGTCCTCCTGAGGTTGAAGTTCTGGACAAAAAAGATCTAATTCACTGTCTGTCAACGGCAACTCTATCGGACCAAAACAGACCCTTTCTGCAATCCATTCCTAAAACTAATCTTTGCAAAAAAATAAGAATCATCAGTAACTATCGAAAAATACGAAAAACCTTTTCTTCCAGGTTGAATTCAAAAGGAATTACTTTTTTTGGCTCAAGACTGTGTTTAAAAAAAAACCGTTTTGCTTGCAATTGCTTTCACTCTACGGGAGAAAGTAATTTCTTACGATTAACGCAGAGGGACTGTTAGGACTGAATTTCCTGTTGAAAAATCTGAGCAGCCGTTCATCCCTTATTGCCGAAACATTCGAAGTTTTCCTTTCGCGGTTGACTGGCAACATTAATTTTTATATGCACGCTCCCCTCCTCAGTTCCCAGTTTCTCAACCAACTGGAATTAAGGGGGGACATAAAAACTGTGAAACTTTCTCTGGGAGCGAGCGAAGAAACGTTGAAAGAAGCTTGTGATCCTGAGGTCAAATGGAGCAGAAACTGTTCATCCTTCATACAGTGGTTCCGTCACCGTGGCCAATAAACAAGGTACCCGTGACAAGGTTCATCCTGGCCAGCACTGGTACAAACACTTTTATATCTTCTGAATTCATCATCATCAGGACACACGGAAAGCCCATCATCATCATCACCCGGGTGACAACAACAGGGACAGACGGTTGAAGAAAGACGTACGACTCTCCACTTACGAAAAAAATGAACATTTTATGATAATTTTTCTTCCTTTAAGGCTTGGATGATGTGCTTGCTAACTCGTTAAGAGCGGTGGTGAAAGTGAAGGAAAGTAAAGGTTAGTGGTGTGTGAAGGAGGAAGGATAATGTTTTATCAGGGGCGGGTGACTCTGTCAGGGACAGAAGATATCCAATACTTCACGATTATCATTTTCACCAAGATAAAAAAGATGAGGAAGGAAGTTAAAGAAAGTTTAACTTTGGCAGAGCACGGACCGAAAGGAACCCAACCGAAACTCACGACGGACTTAAAAATTTTATGGCCACGCGAGTTCTTACAGTTTTCCCGTTTTTACTACCCTTGTGCGTATTTATGAACTTTGTTTCTGCCAAGCGAAGAAGATGGACTGCTTGAGAGTAGGAATAATTTTATGTAAAAATGGAGACACGGTGTTGGTGCGGGGTTGTACAAAAGCGGCAGCCTCGGTGGTGAAAGTTTTTGTTGGCTGTCATCATTTTGAAGTTGAGTGAATTGATGACCGTGAATCCCCACGGGAGGCTAATGAAGGGGATTCATCATCCCCCTCTGAATAGACTCAAATTGACCTTTGAAGGAAGTGCGGAGTGTCCCGGTGGGCCATTTCATGCCCTTGGCTTTCTCCGAGCGACAGAGGACACAAAAGACGCTAGGGTAAGTGGATGGAAACTTTGCAACACAGTCCCAAGGGAGGCCAACCCTCGTCATCTTCGCGTAGTTGATAATACAAAGGACTTCCATTCAAAGAGTTTGAAAAATTTAAAAGTTTGGTAAGTGGGTGGAACTTCCACATGGTCCATATGAGGTTTTAAGAAGTCCATCTGCAAGTACAACTGTTGAGCATCTATTTGGTTACTTGGTGGAGACAGGATTTCAAAACAAGTTCGTTCTGATGAGGAAGTGCCCCTCCCCTTCACTTAAGGGCCACTCTAGTCTCCATGTAATGAATGGCTCCAAATGCTTCTGAGAAAGTAACCAAGATTCCTTGGCTTCGGCCCAAATGAGTCAGCTAATGGATCAGTACAGTTTAGAACAAAATGGACTTCAGGAATGCGAATTTTGACAATCGGGTCCCTTCAGTTTAGGAAAGCTTCTCAAGCTTCTCAAATCTTTTTTTTAAAAAACCGAACGCAGGGAGACATTTTGGATTTTATAAAATGGCGTCGCACCGCTGCTAACTGGAATTGGAAATCGTAGCTCTTCTGGCACGTTTTGAGTAACAGTTGCCATTTTCCTTCATTCCTAGCTATAAGAATGTTGTGCCAATCTTTACATTTTGTTGGAATGTTCTTTTGCCTCATGAAGAAGGATCTTACGACTATGGGGGAACTTTTAGAACAGGGCTCATAAAAGTTATGTATCTGCCAGTGCCTAGGGAAAGCCATGAATCCACTGAGTCAGAAAGACAGAAAGTTGTATCTCTCCTTTTTCCTTGTGAGTGAAAGCGGAAGTGGAAGAAAAAGCCATCATCATCCCTCAGAAATCAGTCACATGACTCAACAAGATCATCCCCGTTCTTACTACTACCACCAACAATTGAAAAATACACTCCAGAGAAAGAATGATATCCTAGGGAGAAAGTGAAGAGGCCTGAAATCATTCCTGTCATGTCATTCTTAAAGACAAAAACACAGGCAGCGCTGACTCATCATCCCCCTCTCCTTTCTCTTCAATTTTCACAAGAATTCACCCCGTCAAGCAGGAAATTCCCCGAGATTCTCTAAAGATCTTCATCATCCTCATTCAAAAGCAAAGATCAAAGAGACAAGGTACAAAGTGGGAAGTTAAAGGGAAGCGACTGGAACTTATCATTATTGGCAATTGGCCGCTGTCAAGAGTGCCAAGCCTCAACCATGTCGCTGTCACTTTGAGGCCTGCTGGACTGGAGACTGACAACCGCCGCACCATTGACAACGGCCTCTTCGTTGACACGAAAACTCATGTCAAAATCCATGATTCCAAAACTGGTAGGGGAGCAGAAGAAAGCCGGGGAGAGAAAGTTCTTGGCAGGAGAATGGCCATTGAATCGTGACATGCCAAGGAGGAGCATAATCCAACTCATGTCCAGGGCGCCTTGGATTATGCCCGAATTCATTACTTCCATATCCTGGCGTCACAAGTCTAACCGACTGGAAAGCCAGTGTCTAACCAACCAGCACCAGTTTTGGGTACTACTGGCAAAGAAATGAAAAGAAAGTTTGGGTTTGGCCGGGTTTGGCCAGAGTGAAAGTTTTAATTTGCCAGTCGTCTTTCACAGTTGGCATAAATGGGCTGCTCAATCTTCCCGTGAAGAAATGCTTTCACTCCCTGCTTTTCCTTTAGCATGAGTTTCTCCATGGAAATGGGTCCACAGGGGGAATTGAATGGGACGGGGGCCGGTGGAACGTTGTTTGGAGACAACAATGGGGAGCCCGTTTATCTTGAAAGTGCTGTGGGTGACATGGATGGGACTCTTACACAGGGAACCAATTCATCGCCAAAAGTAAAGAGAAAGTGTAGCTCCAAAAAGAATTCTGTCACGTCGTCCTCATCGGCAGAAATATCCGAAAATGAAAAGAAACGGATTGCATTGAACCGTCAACCTGCCAATCAGAAGACGTGATAAACAACGCTCGCGACGCTTTCCTTTTGCTCCAATTGAAAATTGATTGATCAAGGTTGGCTGTAGGGAAAACGGGGTGCTTGTATGCGAATCTAGCTCAAGGCATAGCGACACGTGGACACTTGACGGACATGGAGAATGAACGTCATTAGAGTAGGACGGAAGTGGAGAATAGTTCTGAATTCCTGGTCGTCCTTTCTCCTCGTGGAGTTCATAATTTGGTTTTTCCTGGTGAAAGTCGTATCATAAATACTTATTATCCTCTTCCCTTTTCAATGCGCTGCCCAACCACCACTCCGCAATGGGATGGAAATGAATAATAGAAAATTGAAATCTCCTTTTCTATTCATTCATCCATACCAATTCTCATTTCACGAGGCAAGAAAGGCATAGAGTCAGAAAAGCGTAGACTAATGGACTTTCACTTTGCAATCCACCCACTGCAACAATACACAAAATCCAATAACCAATCACGAGTCTCGGGGGGATTGAGCTAAGCTGAAAATTTCGCTGGCTACGATGATTCCTATCCGTAAATATGAATGAAAAATCTGCAAGAAAAAAAATTCCTTGAACTCATAAATTGAATTAGCGAAACGGCGTCCAATTGGCGCAATGAAAAAATTGGCAAAGTTTGCTAAACTCGCATTTTGTCAACAACCCTGTAAGAGTTTTGTATAAGAAAAAAGCTTTAGTAAAACTGATTCTAGTATAAGGAGGAATTGATGTCTTCTGCCCATTATGCACAATCCAAATGACATTCTTCCCATTTTGCAAAGTCTGCAGAATAACGGTTTCTTTGTGCCTCCTTTCTCCGTAATGAAATGAAGGGTTTAAGCCGAGGGCTCTTGGTGCACTTTCCCTAACGCTTCCCTCTCAGACCACCAACGGATTTCAAATGACTTTGTAATGTCAGCCTGACTCCGGACCAGGAAGGAGGCGGATGAGTTATCTCCCCTTGACAAGAGAAAAAGAATCCCCTTTTCTTAATAAAGAAACGAGTGAAAGTCGACTCGTCAATTCTGGAGACTTTCACCATTCCCACCCACCCTTGGGTAGACACAAAAGGGAAAGGCAAATCCTTTCCCTTTACTCAAGAGGATTAGAATAGGACTTCAATATATATATTCTCAAGACGTTCCTGACGGGAGGAGGAGGAGGAGAGTGTGATTCCCAAATGCTCTTTCCATGTCCACCAGTAACTGATGAAGAAACAGTCCAAGGAAGACAAAGCTTATAATTAGGGGAAAGACACAGCAGTGGAATTCCCATCACTTTTACAAGGGCATGCAGGTGGTTTCTCACACACAAATCTTCCACTGTGCTTCAACTAAAGGGTCCAGCGTAGGAATAAGGAGCTTCAGAAGAAGCTTTGAGAGCAGACATTTCATCGGTAAGCTTAAGGCTTCAAGACGCTCTCCTTCTCCAGGAAGGAATGAATCTCCAGAATTCATAATTAGAATTTAAGTCCAATGGACGGAACGTGACTAGCCTCCTCTTTTCCTTCTCCTGTGCTTTCTCTTAATAAAAGTGTGTGTCTGGAGCAGGGCATTGTAAGGAATCATTTGAAAGTTGGAAATATGATCGAGATCATAAAAGTTGTTTGACGTACCTTGATCACTAGCTGTTCCCACAACTGGCACTTCCCCAACAAAATCCAATTCAGAAGGAACGACCTCAGAAGATGATTCTGGAAAATGAAAAAAGATAAGATGAGATAAGAAACTGTATTACACAATCCATTACATTAGCCAGACGAGTTTTCTCAGAAGGAAACTCAATTTCACAATGGGAAAACACATTTCAAGGTGGTCAGGAATGATTACAAAATTCAACAAATACAGAAGAAAGTTGACCTGAAACAAGGGACAATACAACCACCAGAGGAGCTAACCTGAGAACCAGGGCGTATAATAATGAACTTTGATTATAATTTTTGAGCATGGTGTCAAGATTCTCGTCTGAAAACTCTGGGACCGATTTCACCCGTTTTCCTTTAGGAGTTTTATGCTTTGGTCCAAAATGAAGCTTGTGCTGGTGGTGTATTAAATCCATTAAACTAAGCCGTTCCTTATGAGCTCCGAGCTCATTTTGATCTTTTCCTTTCCCTTGTTTTCCATCATACTTTCTCCACTTTCTGCTCCTATGAAATGACTCCTAAGATCTTTAGCATGAGCAGAGCCTTTGGAAAAGGACACACAAAAGGAAAATGGAGATGAAAGAGAGTCAGTCTATTACCCTTAAAAGACTCCACTATAAAACTTCCAAGTCCAATTCAGATTAACAAAATCCCAACAACTGGTTTTGCTACTCTCGAAATTACTTTACCAAACTTTCCCTTCTTCCAACTTTCTTAAATGGATTCTGGATTGGCTCTACTCAGCCTCCGAGGCAAGCTCTACCAAACCCAACTTCTGTTCCACAAATCCTAATCCAATGAAGGAGCTAACCTAAAAATCTAATTCACGTTAAACGCATTTCCCAAAAACAACCAAAAGCTTCTTTGATTCTTTGGCACATGTGTAGGGTGAAAGCACTAGGAATAATTAGTTATAATGTGTATACTCTTTCATCGTAAAGTAAGACTGATGACTCCCTTGAGCCAATCAGAACACTCCGCAGAAATTAAGGAGATGGTTCAGGACATGATCCCATTATGTTGGATTTTTAATTACTCCTACACCCAGCGTTGTGCTGACGGGCAAAGAGCAAGCCTCCCGTTCTTCTTCTTCTGCTGTAGACTAATCCAATTAGGCGTTAGAAGAAAATGCCAAGATCACGTAAAAGGAGGCTACGCTCCCTTCCCTGCCTCAACTACAAAAGCACTCTTTGGAATTAAGTCCACACTTAATTAGAATTCTGGGATGAGGTACCTTTGCAAAGGCCACCGGTGCAGTTGACTGTCATCAAATCCTTCCCAGCGGGACAGAGTTTCCCACCGTTAGTAGGGCTAGGGGATGAGCAGGAACGGCGACGTTGCTGCTTACAATCAATACCACAAGGGGACCAGCTGGACCAAGGTGACCAACGACCGTCGACCGCTGCAAATCAAAACAAAATTACGTCAGGATGAGAAACTTTAGCTTGGAGTCCTTTAAAGGGCTCCCCGCTCTTAAAAGTTTATTTGGATGGTTTTAAGCTCCGTCAAAGGAATGCCGTGAAATCCAAGCTCCCCTCTTTGCATTTTTCGGAAGTGGAAGATACAAAGTTTGATTTTAAAGAGCGGCCTAAAACCTTCCTTTCTTTCCTAAACAAAATCCTCAAGATAAACATAATGTTGCTTAAGTGCTCGGTTCTTCCTCCTCTGATTTATGGGGAAGGGGAATCACTTGAGATGTTTTTATGGAAACCTTTCATTATTCCTTTGAATTCCAGCAGCCATGGAGGAAGACGAGTGTCAGGCTCAGGCACAATAAAAAATCCATTTCCAGCGATGAACAACATCGGGGGAGAAAATGCTTTCAATCGCTTAAAGATTCTAGTGACCACAAAAGAACCCTACCTAAAGTCTTAGATTGAGAAGTACATTTGTTTTGTCTTTTTCCTGACCGACGTCTGACCTTTGGAGGTCAGGAAGTCAGGTCGTCACCTCTAAAGTGGATTAGATGTAACATCTTCATGGAAATGTGAATGGATCACTTCTCTTGAATCCAATTCCGGAGACAATGGGGGAAGCAATATCTCCGATTCTGTGTGGATTGTGATGTAATACTGGAGGAGTGGGTGACACATTACCCACCTCCTACCTTTCCCTATCCTTCCATTAGATTACATTCCACCAAGAAAAATGTGATCCCATTTCCTTTTGCTTTTCCTACTTTCACCTTACGAGGGAAATGGGGAGAAAGCAACTTTCTCCACATCCGTTACCACCTACCAGCATCAACACCAAATTCCCCTTTGAAAATCTTATCAGAAACTAAGAAATAAATAAAAATCCAAGACACAAACACACGTGCGACTCTTTCCAGCATTTCCTCCATGACCCCACACAAGCAGTGATCAAAAATGGAATCGCTGCTGGAAAAATGGCAGCAAAATTCAGAGCTTGAAACCATTTGAACATAAAATAAAATAGGCTTTGCTGTGTAGAAGTTTTGGACAGTTGCTTGTCCCTTTGGTTGTGCATTTCTCCCCTCTGCCTCTTCCCATTTTAATTTAGCGTAAATGAAGATGCATTGAAGTGGTCCAGGGCCAAGTGGACACTTCACCGGTTTAGGAATCAATTTGATGGGATCGAGTGTGGAAACTGATTGCGTTGACAAGAGCTGGTAGGCGTAGGATCCCCCTCCTCTCTCTTCTAATCCTAATCTTCATTTCATCGCCAGAGCAGAACAAGAAAATCAGATATGGAAAAAGACAATAAAGCTGCATTGTTTCCCTACGAAAGTTCTCAAGAACATATTTTACCAGGGGTGACAAGCCCCCATAAGGGGAAACAAGACGTTATTTAATTAGTGACTCAGTTGACAGTTAATCCATTTCACAAATACCATTTTCCAAAGCAATTTTGGACCGATATCAGATTTCAGTGTGAGTCACTTACGTGGACATGGGAGGAAGCAGTCTTGCTTTTGGTACGAAGGACCGCTGCACGGTCGTCCGCCATTGAGCGGAGCAGGGTTGTTGCAAAGCCTTGTCCTTTTCTGGGCACCTTTGCCACATTGACCTTGGCACTCTCCCCACGACGACCATTGGGACCATCCTCCATTCACTGTTTAAAAAAAGAACCAAATCAATCACCATTAGGTCCATAGGCTAGAGGAGTGACACTTGGCTCTTTTTCGATGTGCTGCTGCGTCAGGAATTTTCGTCAGAACAATGATCCCTGGAGAGCTCATCAGTGGCCGTGTCTATTAGGTTTACACGGGCCCATAAGAGTGCACCTTGTGGCTTGAAATGTAAATAAGAAGATTATGATGGAAGAGGATTCCCTGCTGGGACTTTGGAGTGGCTTCCCAATTTTATGAGCTCCAACCCGCTTTATGCTTCAAGGGACCAAAGAAGCCAAAATCTAAAATCGAATGCCGTCGATATTTGCAGTCAGAACTCGCTGAAGAAGTTTGCTCAAAGGAACTTTGTAAACAAGGAATTGGAGGTTAGATGAGTTTCGTACGCTTGGGATATTCATCCTCTTTCATTCAGCTTTTTAGCAAATTCGCATTTTCGGTTCAGTGTCTCTAAAAAAGGTTTTATTTGTGGTCCTTTTTAAAATGCAAAGGATGGTTCCACGTTTAATTGAGTCGTCAATGGCTCTTTCTAGAGCGTAATGGGCTCCTCATAAATGTCAATTTTAATTTCGTCTGCTCTTTCGCCCTTTATGGAGTTTGTAGTTCTAAATGACTATTGCAAAAAACCTCATTTTAAAAATATTCCAGAGGAAAGATCATAACTAAAAGGGTTTATGAGGGATCTTCCGGGGCAGAATTTATCCATAAATATTATAATTTATAATTATATGGCCCTCATTCCGCCACGCCAATTTCACAAGCAGGAAATGCTTCGAAAAGGACCGTTAACTTTCACCAGAAAAAAAATTCCCAAACCCAATCGAGATTCAACCTTAGTTTGAAGAACGTTTTAATTTCCCTGTTTCCCCGAAAATTCCATATGGTGTAAAAACATGGATTTGACTCTTGATATTGTGAATTGCAGAGCATATTTCCCCCATGGGTTCCCAGCCCTTGCTTTCCCCGACTTTCCCCATTTCCCTTTCATCCCTTTGGAGTGTTTGCTTAGGCCGTATCCATAAAAGATGAAGTTCTAATCTTACCGTAGACGGTGAGAAGCGCTGGTTCGGAGACACGTCTACTGGCGATATTCTCAGCGACACAGGAATAGTTCCCCATGTCCGACAGCCGCGTCTGGGCTATGAGAAAGTGACCATCTGCCGTAATGATGTAATTTGAATTTGCGGAATCGCCTCGTTCTATGAGCCTTCCATCCCGGAGCCAGGAAATGGCAGGCATTGGCATCCCATCGGGCGGGATACAACGGAGCTCCGTCTGCGAATCCATCTCGACGCTCTTTGAATACGGAGACTGCTCAAAGTACTTTTTCAAAACTGTATAAAAATTGAATTTTTTTTTAGAATTTTTTAGAATTTAGAATTTGAGGAGTAGGAAGAGTGCAATGACATTTCTAAAGCATCAAGTCTCGCCATCCTTCCCCCTCCCCCATGTTGGGAGTGTTGAATGGTATAAGATCAAAGGGACGCTTTGTAAATTATG
>VNWY01000883.1:0-25892 GCA_009869845.1 Pseudachorutes palmiensis | reverse complement strand
CGTTGAATATGCAGAATAATTTGCCGTATCAGACAACTGGGGCTTCCCCACCAAGCCAGCAAGCAATCCCACCAATTGCTACGCAGTGCTTCATGCTCTCCAACATGTTCGACCCACTCCAGTAAGAACACAAGTGAAGGGTATTCACTATAATCTGTTCTAATTCTAATACCACTATATTTATTCTATAGGGAGCTTGGGAATGCTACTTTTGAGGATGAATTGAAGGAGGAAGTTCTTGAGGCATGTGCGGCACACGGTGGAGTGACCCACTGTTTTGTGGACATGAATACCCCGGCAGGTAACGTGTACGTCAAGTGTCCGTCTGTCTCTGCTGCAGTGGCTGCGGTGACTAACCTTCATGGTCGTTGGTTCGGAGGTCGTGTGATCACTGCTGCCTACGTTCCCCTCCTAAATTATAATTCTCTCTTTCCTGATGCAATGGGAGCGCAGTCAGTCCTCAGACCATCCAGAAAGTAAAACAAACTATATTTAATTGTACAGCAACTAACACATCCCTTCAGCCCACTTGAGTGGATTCATCCTCAATTAAATTTTTATTAATAAATTCATTGTCTCATGGATAAGTTCTGTGTTGTTCATTGACTCACTTTATGTCCCTTCTTGATGCCTTTGCTTTGTGTACCTTTGAACGTTGAAGGTGAGCAAAGGCTCCAGCCAAGTGGGAAGGGAGCGAGGGAAAGAGCGTGGAAACAACAAGGGAGGGAGGCAGAGACGTTGGACGTTGACGAGGCAGTCAGGGAACAATCGACTCTGCATTGGTACGGAACAGTCTCAGTAACAAAATAATAATTATTATTGTTGTTTAATTATTTAACTGTTGAACAAAATCAAGTTTTGGATTTAAACCCATTTCTCCAAATCAGATTGAATAAGATAGAGGAGTGTTGTGATGTGTTGTTATTACTTGGACATGAATTGTAAAAATATGAATTTAGTTTATTTATAATGGTGTTAATTGAATATAATTGCATGCGCAGAATGTTGTTGTTTTAATTAGATTAATTGATTAGAATTGAATTAAATTGGCCTGCAATGATTAGAATTGAATTAAATTGGCCTTTTTTTGTTGATTTGTTTTGTGTGTGTTTGATTTGTGTTGTTTGTTCCTTGACTGTCCTTTCCATCGCAATCTCCTTTTCACAACAAAAAAGGAATGCAGGAGTCTCCTTCCTGTTCGTTTGTCCTTCTCAGTTGTGCCTTGGACTGGATGGACACTGGCCACTGACAACTGGTCAATGACTCAATCAATCACTCATCCAGGAAACACAGAAAACTAACATTGTAATCATCTCAACATCTTTTATTGTCCATATTCTCTTGTACGCAACACACAAGTACCCCTCACACACTCAACAGGACGGATGGAATGGGCAGAAGAGACTTATTGTCATGGTAAGCGACTCAACACAATGGACATTCGTCATACTCATTACTAACGAGATCCCTTTGTTCCTGTCAACAGGCCAATTTCATCCAGATGAAGACCCTCCAGCACCTCCGGCAAAGATGAAGGTCACAGTATGTTTCGGAGGCACCAAAGTCATCGTCCCATGTCCAAATCCAGAAATGTCCGTGAGAGAGGTCATACATGCATCATGTTTAAGATATAGAAAAGCTCAAGGAAAGGTAAACTAAAGTGTGTCAATCGGATGACATGCCTCGGAATCCACTTCCTCATTTGCACTCTTTTGTACTCTTTTGATACTCCTGACTACATTGATTGATGATTGGTGCATTACTGGTCCAACAGGACTCTTATCTTCATCCCTGTACTCTCGATTGGTTTGGTTTGTTATGATTCCCTGAAGGCGGAATCATTGGAGCAGATAACTCTGCACTTAGGGTTGTTATCCTCATCAAAGTCAATCCAAGAACCAGCATGATGGGAAAATAGTTGACACAAGTTCCCTTCAATTCACCTCACTCTCATCACCTCATGCACAAAGTTAGGACATTCCTAGGACATTCCAGGGACAGAGTCAACGGACGCCAGGCACGAGTCAATGGCAGGGTCAGGCTCATGACAATTCAATCATACACAATCTATGAGAAAGGAACCACCACTCCACTACCACTGACTGCTCTACCAGTTGTTGACCACAGTTACAATTACAGAGATGCAAAGGGGGGATTAGCCTACAAACCAAAGCCAATCTCAATTACTAAAAAGATAGACAAGTTGTCGTGCTTTTTGAATGTCGTTCGAGGTCACTTGACTTTCCTCGTCCTTTCCAATTCCCATCCATTGTTCCTTTTCCTCGTTCTTTTCTAATAGGCTCATTCATTGCAGAGTCCGGTCTCTTGGTTAGTCGTACACAAACTTCAAAATGGTCAAAATGGCATTTTGGACCCAGATGACAAGCTAGCGGATGTCGCCGATGACCGGGAGCAGCTCATAGCAATCTACGAAGAAGAGAACGACGGGATTCCTTCGCTGCAGCACAATGCGGGAGATGGGACGAGTGCGAGCTCAGTAGGGACAAATAGCCCAGAGCCAAACTTTGGATTTATGGTAAACCATATTGATTTTTGTGTATTGTGAGTGAGTGAGGGTGTTGATTGATTTCCAGGGTGGGGAACACAAGTTCCAGCCATTTGGACGGACTGACATTGAGATCACTGGGGAGGAACTGCATGGGGCTGTTGGTGGAGAGACGAGTGGGATCCAGGTGCGTCGAGGAAGTGAGCCTGCGCTCAACCGCCTGTCCCCCTGTCCACTGTCACTGGACAGCTCCAAGCGATGGTCAGCAGCACCCATCATCCACCCCACAGGGGTCACGAGTGTAAGGAAAAGGCACCTGGTGAAGGGAAAGTGGATTTGTGTTGGAAGTTTCTCTCCATCTCATGTTTCCATTGTCGTGTGTGGCATTGTTGTTAGTCGATTGTTATTGGGACATCATCATTTTCTCTCCCAGTGTACATTCCATTCTCGTGTTTCACTCCTGAGTCAGCCACTGAAGGAGTGAGAAGACTCACTTGTCGCCCCTTTACGCAACTTCCTCTCTGTTCCTCGCATTGTTCCTCTTTTTGCAACTCAAAACAATCAGAGTGGAGTTTCCCCAAGTGAAGAGCCAGGAACTCCCCCCTCATTTCACCCCCACTCACCTCCACTAATTTAATTTGGGATACCTGAACCTACAGACAGAACTCTCAGTCCCCTCCAACCAACACCAGGCTTCCTTCCCTCTTTCACAATTCACTCTTCAGTCACACAGACTCTCGGTTTTATTACCCAGGAAGCAACATTCAACAATCCCATTACCCATCATCGCTTGACCTCAACAGTCCACTAACACACACAAACACACTGACTGGAATTTCACCCACTTCCACCACAAATCCACTTACAAACACCCACCAATCACTACTCACTAAACAGTGCTTTTGATCTCCAGGCTGGCTCTGCTCTGGACGTGTCCGTCAATGGGAGTGGGGAGTTGAGTGTGACGAGCAGCAGTCGGGAAAACTCGGTCATTTGCAACTACCCAGGAGGCATGACTGTCCAGGTGACTCCGAAAAGGGGACCCCTCCAGAACCTGAACCAGGAAGAACAAAATCCCTTGACCAATAGCAATCCTCCAACTGGCGTCACTCTTCGACAACAGTCCAGTCTGGCAGTTCCTTCAGCCAGATTCAGTCGAGATGCAAATAGACTTTCAATGCAGTTCACAAACGATGGGAAATGGACACATGCAGCAGACAGGTACAGGAATTAAACACGTTCGAATTAATTGTAGTCCTGGATTGAATAATTCAACTTTTATGAATTTTATTAATTTTATGAAGTACGTGAGTATTTAATCATTTTTTATTTTTTATTTTGGCCTAATTACAGAGCGCTGTTCCTGAGTGAGCGGAAGGAGCCCTTGGGTGCAGCTACCTCTCCAGTTGAGTTAACCCCACCGCCATACGCATCAACCCCGAGACCCTCCAACCTCCCAGCAGAAGACACTCGGACAGAAGGAGGAGGGGAACAAGTGGGACTAGAACTGACACTCAATCACGAAGCGGGTCCCTTGGGAATCCACTTAATCCCTGAACATCGAGGCCTCATCATCCAAGGGGTGGAGCCTGGCGGTCGAATTGACCGTGACGGTCGTCTCCAAGCCCAAGATAAAATCATTGAGATTAACGGACACTCCCTGCTTGGACTTCCGTTCCAAGTAGCTCAGGATTTGTTTCGTCAAGGCCTCACTCTCCCGCAATTGAGTCTCAAAGTGATCAAAGGAGTGAGGAAGGAAGTGCCTGTTCAGTCAACCTCCGTCCAGCAACTCGTCTCAAAATTCAACAGTCAAGGGAGTGATGAGAAGGAGAATGCGAGTCAAGGGGAGGAGCCCGTGGTGGAAGCAAAAGCAGCAACCATGCGGAAGTCATCTCCAGCCCCAGTCCAGAGTCTCCCACTCATGCGCCACTCCACGGCCTCTCTCATGTCGGCCAATACGAGGAAGATCGGGAGGATGTTGGAGATTGAGCTGAGGAAAGGGACGAGTGGGCTTGGGTTCAGCATCACAACCAGAGACAATCCAGCAGGAGGAAACTGCCCCATCTACATCAAAAACGTTCTCCCAACTGTGCGTCATACACTGAGGAGGAGTTGAATCAGAAGAATAAACTTCGTTTTTCCACTTTGCAGGGAGCAGCAATCGAAGACGGAAGACTTCGTCCTGGAGATCGTTTGCTCCAGGTTAATGGAGTGGAAATCACTGGGAAGAGTCAGGCCGAAGCAGTTTCCCTCCTCCGGAACGTCCCACAAGGAGGAGTTGTCCATCTTCTCGTCTCCAGGCAGGAACGCGTCGATCTCAGTCCAAAACTACCTCGACAAATTGTAAGTTAAACAAATAATAACTTAAACTAGAGAGGACTTGAAACTACTCACACGAATTTAATATAACTCAGCCACCTGAGAAAGTTAGCGATGAAGAGCCGAGTGAGCGGGAGGTGTTGGTGTTGGACATTCCAGTGCTAGACACGGAGAAAGCTGGTCTTGGGATCAGCGTCAAAGGGAAGAGGACAGGTGCCATGGTTGACGACGGGATTTACATCAAAAGTGTTATCCACGGAGGGGCTGCATCCAGGGATGGACGACTTCGTCCAAACGACCAACTCCTCAGCGTCAACCATGTCTCTCTCCTCCGTCGTTCGAATGTGGACGCAATGGAGACACTGCGAAGGACAACCACACAAGATGGTCCAAAACCAAAGCCTGGTTTCATCACCCTCCAAGTGGCACGAAGAGTTCCCTCTTCTTCTGCTCCAACGACGGACATGAGTGCTTGTGGAAGCTCTGCTTCAGGAGACGAAATGGACTCGTGGGGCTCAAGGCAAGTCTCCTACTCGGCAGGTAAATTCAAGACATTTGAACATGGTTCCACTGTTCAATTCTATAAAATCCTTTTTACTGTTTAAACATTTTCCCAGATGGCAGCCGTGTCATCCAGGAACCGAATCCAGAAAAGAAGAATGTGTCTCAGCGGAATGTGGAGAGGAGAAGTCTCCGAGTTCAAAATACTGCCGGCCGAAGGATTGATGAGCCCAGAGTGTGGTCGACGCTTGATCTTCCACGGAATCCAGTGCTGGAGAGACTGACAGGGAGTGTAGCCGTCAGAAGTGAGAGCTACTACAGGGCAACGAATGACGTAAGGGCTCATCCACTCGTTCACTCACCACAAGGGCCACCCCAGTACCCTCAGACACTTCGAGTCAAGCAAGACAGAGATATCCTTCCTCAGCAAAGCAGCCGTGGGGAATTCGTTTTGATCGAGGGCGACTACACTCCTCCTTCCAAACCACCACGAAACTCCGAAGCATCGACACCTGACGAGTCCCGGAGAGGAAGCACAGGCTTTCCATTGGATGTTGCATATGCCAGCCAGTCAGTAGAAGAATGTGTTGGTCTAACACCTATAAGCTCATATTTTCTTTCTTTTCCTCTTTAGAACTTCCCTTGAGGAGGATGGGGCTTGTTTCGCGAGAGATGCCTTTGGCCGCCGGAGTATGTCAGAGAAGAGACATGCGACGCTGGATGCAAAGGAGACAGACACATATCAGCGGAACAAGAAGCTGAGGGAGGAGAGGGAGCGACAAAGAGCAAGTGGGGACAGGAAGCTCTCCAAAAGAGACATTGGTCCCTCACTCGGCATGAAAAAGTCATCCAGTTTGGAGTCGCTCCAAACCATGGTCCAAGAGATTCAGATCCAGGAGGATGTAAAGGCGGGGTTTGGCCCTCTAAGGACAGGCCCTCCTCCCGTCAGAGTTGTCCGTGGGAGTAGGCTGCAACGAGAGCTTCAGACAGGCAGTGGACAGGAGCTACGAAGCTCCGCTTGGTGAATACGACGAAATGGAAACACGTAAGGGACAATCCAACCAGGCCTTACGCTTTATGATGATACTGCCTCATTTACATCTGTGTGTTTGTGTTTGTTTGTTTTGCAGTTGCAGAGGAGGAGATCTGAATCTGTGGGCGGTGGAGTCCTTCCCCAGTACCCCACCGACGAGAAGGAGGGGAAGAAGGGAGGTAGTGGATTGAAGAAGCGACCTGCCCTCTTCCGTGGTCTTGGTTCCATGTTCAGATTCGGACGACATCGCAAGTCCACTCACGTCCCACCATCCTCCTTGGCTACCCGAAAGGAACAGGAGGCAGAGAGGGAAGATGCCAAGAAGGCGGAACTGGAGAAAGCACGAGCAGCAACACATGCAGAGAATCTCCGAATCCAAGTATGCTTAAGTGAGGGATAACATCGTTACTGACTCTAATTCTTTCAATTTATTATTGATCAGGAGCAGTATCGTCGCCTTGTTGAGCGACAGAAAGAGGAGCCTCCTTACGGGATCACCGTGTCAATTGGGAATCGGAGTCCCACGGGGCCCAGTTATGGAACAATGGGAAGACATCCACCTCCGCCCAACCTCCTCCGTCCAAATCATCCTTTCAGGAAGTCCATGGATAACGCCAGAGGGTGGCGAGAAACGAGTCAATCCCTGGATGTGAATGGCAACTCCCCAAACCACCTCCGTTCTGCCTCCTACGACGTCTACCAGGAAATCACAAGGCCTGGAAGCAGAGTGGGTTTCGTGGATCCCAAGAAATACTCCCATTACATCAACTATGACGAGATTCGACAACACCTCAAGTGAGACCAATCTTCTCACTTTGTCCATTAATCTTCCCACTTGCTTAGTTGACCTTAATGACCTTAACCTTGTTCGTTTGAGTAATTGAGTTGTGTCGCAGTGAGAATGAGGGGAGGAACACGGGGCAGAAGAGGAGACTCTCTGGGGAACAGTTGAGGCAGATGAAGTCAACCGTCGTGGAACAGAGGAAAAAGGCTATTCTGGAAAGGTGTGTCTCCGCTTCCTCCCAAGGACTTGGTTTACATTCTCCGTCTCTATTCTGCCGTTCGACGCTGCTTCTTCTCCGTGTCGCAACCACGCTTTCCACCAATCAGAGCACAGCAATACCCACAAATCACCCACTCCTTCTTGTTACTATGTCACACTCATTTTCAGGAGTGATGTTTTAATTATGAACTCTTTTGTTTTCAGTCGAAGACACCAGCAGCACTACCATTCTCAGCGGAGGGAAAATCCCAAGGAACGACATGAGCGCCCAGTCTCCAACTTCTACGAGTACGAAAGTCTCCAGGGATCCCTGCACGAACAGAGTTTCACTCACCCCACACGCCAACGACCCCAGCAGCCAATCTACGTCTTGAGGAACGGAGTTGGGAACAACGGGGTGACGCTTCCAAGTCCTACCACGATTCCGTTCGGAGTGCCTCCGGGTGGGCTACGCCAAAGGTCTCCGTCCCAGTTCCAAGTGCCCTTCTACGCAACACGACAGCAACAGTTCATCCAACCTCAGCAGCAACACTCACATTTCCACAAGCAAAATTCCATGTCACGAAGATCTCAGAACGGTATGTCGCAACATTCACTTTGTTTGGTTGATTGTTTGATTTATTTAGTTGTTGGTTTAGGTTTAGAGCCTAAGCAGCGCCATGAGCAGCCAATGAGAAGCCATCATTCCATTCGCCATTCCGAAGAGGACCTTGGACTCCCTTCACCCTCACGCTACAGCATGCCAAAGCAGCAGGGGAGAGGGAGTGGGGTCATCGTCCAATCCGAAGCAAGCAATGCCCATCCTCAGATCGTGATTGGAGGAAGTCAGCCTTTGAGGAGAGGAATCCATCCGCTCCCCAGCAACACTTCCCTTGGATCTAAAGTATAGCAAGGTCAATAAGGTCAATAAGGTCAATAAGGTCCTCCTCCAGGTCATTCCTACTTGTACATGCAGACTAAGTCAACACTCCACCTCACAAGAATCATTCCTTTCTTTTTATTATATTCATAACTAAGAGACGAGAGTAAAACAACTCAATGCAAAGTCAACTTACTCCACACAAGACAATTGTGTTAGAATCTTGTCCAAGCAAACTGCTCAAAGGGAAGCGAACAGTGAACAGAGGCTGTCACGATTGTTTTCATGACTTCTACTCAATTATTGAACAACCAGCCATTCTCAACGACCAAGTTGATTTTTATTTTTAGATTAAAGACGGGGCATTGGATTAAAAATGGGAAAGTTTTCTCTAGAAAAAGAAGCCGAGAATTTTTCCTCCCAAGTGTTTCCTCCGCGCCTCTTCGTGGTCCATGATTCCTCCAGATGTTGTAAGGACTACATACCTACAGGAATAAAACAGGAGTAAATACAACATTCTTGTTACTGATTTGTGACTCGTCTCCGTGTTGTGACCTTTAGCAGGGTTTCAGTATCCTTTTGGCAAGGATCACAGAAGGAGGAATTGCTATTCCACTTCTCAATGCTAGATTTCTCATCATCTCTGCTCAATCTCAAGGTCACAATGTGGAGACAAGACGATTTTGATTTGTGTTAACGTACCCAAACTGTCTGGATGGCAGGAGGTTGTTTGTCCACTTCTCTATGTCTCGGATGGGTACATCGAACCGTGGGGAGATCACACCGCATTTGTTGAGTCGCCCGGTCAAATTCACGACAATCTTCCCTGCACGGTGGTCATCCACAATCTCAAATTCACCAATGTAGCCTGGAACGACAAATGAAATGAATTTTATACACATTGTATTAATTTACACGAATCAAGGCGTGTGATCATGGACACTTAATCTAGCCGGCGCCGGTTATTTTATTTCGTATCTCATTCAGTATCCTTTTGGCAAAGGTCATCGGTGTATATATACACTCTCCATGCATTAGTTTCTCATCATAAACGTAAGAATGATTGATGTTCTGAATGGAAGAGATGATTAGTCTTTGTCTTACCGTGTTTCATCATGACTGTGAGGAATTTGACGATGACCTTTGAGCATGGTCGGATGAGTACCTGCCTCTTGCCCCTCTTCTCTGCGTTGTTGATGCTCTTGAGGGCATCTGCCAATGCGTTCATCAACACCATTTCCAGACAATCAATCAATTACTTTGGAATTAATCGAAGAAAACCGATGGTCCAATTTAACACGACTCCACACCATGCGGAATGGAAAGGAAATGAAAGACAGGCAGAAAGCAGGTGGGACGGAGAGGGAAAATTCAAATAGTAAAACCACACGACAGGAAACCCATTGGGACAACCTCATCCACAGACTCACACAACTTCATCATCCACACTCAACTCTTCAATTTTCAATTTATTATTCAATTATTATTTAATTATTATTCATGATTTATATTAATCAATGAAAGCACAGTAAATATAACACCTTTTCACACTCTTCACAGCATGCTAAATGACAATCAAATTAATAAAATACAATCCATTTTAATGAAGTATAAATGCAAGAAAGATGGATCAGATATCTATTGTAGTACATTTATAAAATTGCAATGCTACTTCTTCGTTTGCTTTGGTGCTTTATGCTATTTTTCTCTCCTACTCTGATTTTTTTTGTGCAGTTTTTCCAGCTGTACGTGGTTTTCTATCACGTTTCTACGTATTTTTATTTAATTATTATTCATGATTTATATTAATCAATGAAAGCACAGTAAATATAACACCTTTCACACTCTTCACAGTATGCTAAATGACAATCAAATTAATAAAATAGAATCCATTTTAATGAAGTATAAATGCAAGAAAGATGGATCAGATATCTATTGTAAGTACATTTATAAAGACAACTAAAAGTTATGAAGCAGTTAATTTTTGTGTTAAATTGAATTACTGAGCGTGCATTTTGTGTCTTCCAACAGAAACCATTAAAAATTAAAATCTGAAATTTGGAGCTTAATCTGTTAATTAGGGCCACCCTTTGTAGTATCCTGACACTTGACTTGCCCATTCATTCGTTGGACAATAAAAACTACTTTGCTGGGGAAAGGTAAACAATCACAATTTATAAATTACATTAATTCAATTAAATACATTTTACACACATTTCTACTAGGGAGCAACGAAGGAACACTAGTCAAGGTACATACCAGAACAAGAACTTCCCCATCATATCTTATAATTTCTCCAGTCAATGTCAGTGGCCAAGTAAATAAATCCAAAAAAGAAACCAATTTACCACAGGTTAGTCAAACATAATCATCAAGCGATTAGTTGTTAATCTGACTCATCTTTGTTCTAGTTTTACAGGAATGAAGTCCAAGTCCTCCAGCGAAAAAGGCAAAGTTGGAAGTGGCCCCTCCAACGGAAGGGAAACCAAAAGCCAAGATCCTGGTTAACACCATCAAGGAACAGCAACAGCAGGGAACCTCGAGGGGAAATACTGCCACAACCAGCAGTGCATCATCCGAAATACTAGCTAAACTCAAGGGTCCTACATCCGTTCCTCCATCCACATCCTCTGCTTTCCGGCTCTCTTATCCTCATCTCACTTCAGAACTGTCCAAGGAATTCATCCGGATATCCCATCACATTGGGGCCAAGGGAGGTGACCCTGCAGCCCAGTATCCACCTATCCAGATTTCTAGCGATGAAGTGTACGTTCACTTTATGTTTATTAATTTTCAAGGAATTCATCCGGATATCCCATCACATTGGGGCCAAGGGAGGTGACCCTGCAGCCCAGTATCCACCTATCCAGATTTCTAGCGATGAAGTGTACGTTCACTTTATGTTTATAAATTTAATTATTATTTATAATTAATTATGTTGTTGTTGAATAGCGACATACTGCAAAATGAACTGGAATCTATTCTATCATCGCTTGCCATGCGGAAGAGGATTTTAAAGAATGAAGAAGAAATTCTTGACGACGTGCTGAGCACGGGTGGAGGTCCTTCTTCTGATATTTCCAGCGTCACCGTGGCTTCTCTTTTGGGTGACCACTTTGACCCTTACCATCAGGAGAAGTTGAACACGGTGAAGAGTATCATTGACTCTGGTCACGGAACACGCACTTCTGTCTCTGCAGCAGCAAAACTTGTGCTTGGGTCCAGTGCCGCTCTGGAATCCACAAAGTCAGGTCCCTTGATCTCTTCCCTGCCAGTTCTAGTTGGTTCAAACCGTAAGTCCAACAATTCCGCAGCCGCTGCCACCAGCAGTGTCTCCGTGCCCAGTCCCACTCCGTCTGCTCGTCAGCCGAAGAAGAAGTTGAAGGCGGAGCTAGGTGACAAATCCAAGGTTGGTGGGAGCAAGCCTGCGAGAGCTGGACAGAACAGAAGTCACTCTGTTTCAATGGGTAAATGACTTTGAGTTTATAAGTTTAAAAGTTTGATTCATTTTATCTCTTGACCAAAATGAATTGTTGCAGATGACTCTTTTCTTCGACATGAAGCACCGAATCAGTTTTGGGAATTTGCGGACTCATACTTGCCGTGACATCACACAGGCGGAAGTGGATGAATTGGACAAGGAAATTGCAGAGTTCAGGATACTCCCTGAAGCAACGTTCAGCATCCCATTGCTCGGGAAGCACTTTAGTGGAACAGAGAAAAAGAAGAGTTCAGAGGGAACTCTACGGTGAGAATATTTTTACGTTAAGAAACTTCATTTGATTCGATTATATTTTAGTGTTGCTGGGGACGAAAAGGACGTGATGGGTCCATTGACACAACGCTTAGTGACTGCTCTGGTAGAGGATAGAATATCTCAGCATGCAGTTCTCCAACCCTCAGCCAACGGAGGAAGGGACGACTTGAACGGAGGGGCTGGAGACTTCCATTTGATCCCACGACCAGGACTTGTGAAAGCCCTTGGTCTCGACGTCAGTACGCCAGGGGCTCAAACACCCTTGGAAGCAAGACTCAAAATGGTAGGCAAGGAATATCAAAAGCCGAATTCGCCCCTCGGGAAATGTTGGGAAAATAGTAACGAATTATTATTGTGATGTTGTTGAATGATGTTGTGATTTGTCAGGTGTTGGCGGAGCAGGGCTACCTGCTTGGGGAAGAGACCGATGACCCCTTCAACATGAACCAGGACGATGAAATCATGACAGAAATCAAACGGACTTTCAACTCTCTGAGGAAATTGCACAAGCACAACGTGGACAAACTGGAGAATCTCGCTGCTGCCTCAAAGGTGAACCCGAGTGGAACGACTACTCTAATTTTATGATGAGCCTTGTCTGCCTTGTTTACTCTTCTCGTGTTAATACATTTAGACGGAGTTGACTCGACTGGGTGGTAAGAAGGACCTTGAGAAGGCTGACAAGGAGATCATGGCTGCATATCGAGCAGTCACTGCTTGTCGCATTAAGCGGAAACCAATCACACAGAGGGAAAGGAGTCTCGCTACCAAGGCACTCCAACTCAGACAACATGCCATTGAAAAACTCAGCACCACTCTCCAACCAGAGGAAACAGACGCTCTGAAATGATAAAATAATTTGATGAATAATTTACTCAAGTGGAGAGACTACAATTGAATGTTAATTGAGTGTACAGTTAAGGGTTGGGTTCTAGTGACTCTCCACATTCAAACCGAATAAAGTCCAGGACTTCCAGGGAGTTCTGAAGAAGGAATTCCCTCACGGTCATGTCCGCATCCAGTAAGAAGTCCTGCTCCATCAACACATGCTCCTCCACTTCAGGAACAAACAAAGACTCCTCAGAATCTCCTTCGACGTCTCCTTGCCCTGTTGCTGGAGAAAGTTTTCCCACTGGTTCTGCTTCCCTTGTTGGAGGAGGCTCATCAATAGAACCAATGGCTTTGGGGTTCATCCCTGTAACAGAAATTACAATGGAGGGGTAGGTTTGTTTGGTTGTTGGAATGAACGGATTTACCCACGATGTGTTGACAGAGTTGTCTACCAATGAGAGAAAGTGACTTCTTCGCTGCTTCATCCAGGATGTCACCCCCAGTGGGACGAAATGCCACCACTGCTCCGTACTTGCCTAGTTGGACTTGGTCATACCCCAAAACAGGATCTGGACTTGGATGTGTGTAGCCAGCAAGAAGAACGGAACCTCCAGCCCTGACACAGACTGCTCTCCTGGGCTTGATGTTCTCACCAAGGTCACCAATTGCCAGGGCTACAGTGTCCTTCACTGCTCGCTGACCTTCAAGGCTCATATTTGAAACTTCTTCTCCTGTCAACGGCAACTGGAAACCATAAATATAAAATTACAAAAGTTTAAAATCAAAAGTGAGCAAATGCTTTCTTCACCTTGCTGAGGATGGCTCCCGTGTTTTGTTGTGATGTGAACTGGAAACAGCCTTGCGTGACCTTTTGTACGAGTGAATGAAACTTTTTGTTCCTTGCTACAAAGTCAGTTTCGCAGTTGACCTCGAGGATGACGGTTGCAGAGGGGCTTGAGAGAATGGAGACAAGGCCCTGGACAGTGGACCTTCCTTGCAGTTTGGTTGCCTTCTCCCAGCCATGCGCCTGCGCCTCAGCTCTCAGCCACGACTCTGCCTAGAGATTTTAAGAGTAATGATGGCAATGAATTAAATTACAGGTAAAAGAATGGGATTGAGCATAGCTGATTGTGAGTACCTCTTTGAGGTCATTCTCGTGTTTTTCGAGTGCTTCTTTGCATTTGGAAAATGAGTATCCAGTGGCCCTTCTTAGTTTGGCAAGTGCACTTTTCTCTACAGCGAGTGGCAGAGTGAACCAGCGAGTACTTGTATGGATACAACGGAGGAGTGTCATCATAACAACTCTCAGCTGGAAGAAATGGAATAAGAATTAACGTGGTAGGTAGATTGCAGTGGGTAAATTCCAACAAAGAATACTTGATCTGAATAAAATGAGGTGGACAACGGAATGATTGTGGACTATATATATTGACATTTGAGTTAAATGGTGTACATCAGCTCTTTTAAACGTCTCAATCTGTCTCTAATTGTTACCCGTCAACCCGATGTGTCTGATTTCAGAGTCCTTTCTCTGATCCAATGAGTAGGAGGTCGTCCACCTTCATTTGATGCTTGGAAAAGCAGCAGGTTCCGCACGGAGGCTTATTAATTTATTCTTATTAATTTAGAAAACAATTTACAAAGATCTACCTATCAAATCAACTTATCTTTTGATCTCCACCTGCTTGTGTGCTGATGCAAGTGGCATGGGGAGTGATGGGCGTCTCGAATAGGCTGATCCACTGATCTCGTAACACAAATTCAATTGTTAATCAATTTAATTGTAATAATCGGGTTTATTATTTTGGGATCTTTGGTAGCAAACATTTCTTCATTTCACATTCATTTCTCAACCTTTTCTACGGGGTCGAAACATCAGGGACCAAAAATGGCCCCATGAATATTCCAGGTTTTCGCGTACTGAACTTGTTACAAATTAAATTCGCATGTGTGAAACTCACGTCCAAAAGTATTTCTAGTCAAGCCGTACGACGACTACGTTTCTAGTCAATTACATACCCTAGGCTACATAATTAATTTAAAATGTAATTGTTAAAAGCGACATCTGGTCTGTCTGTAGGTCTCTGTATTCGTGAGACTCCATTTGGTTTTCATTTCGGAATTTGTTTCAATTGGAACACCAATCAATGGCCATTCAAGAAGACAACAAAACGAAAGGAAGGTTTCCACTGAAATGAACTCGAAATGGCTCAAGTTTAGTAATTGATTACTTGTGTGGTTGTCTATTGGGTGGGAATAATTAAGAATTAAGGCAAATGAGAGTTATGACGAGGATGTTCAGTTGGTTGTCTTGTCTTCCTTGTTTGGTTGGTTGTCCAAGAATGCTGCAACTGCAACGTACTTTTCCTCCAGGTCAACACCTTCATCCAATTTACACTCCTGACTCGTTTTCCAGTGGAGGATATCAGCCAACTCTGGATCAGCCAACTCTGCTGCCTTGACCATCAAAAAGGAAAGTCCAACTGAAAGAGAAATTTCAGTTTAGCACATCATCCACATCAAGTAACATTTTGCTTACCCTGGTTGTTTAGTTGTCTCATTTTGATCATTTCCAGTTTGCTCTGGAGTCCCTCAAGACTCTGCTTCAGTTCCTCCCAGGAAGGAACTTTCATCTCCCCTTCATCTACGTCCATGGCTTCCTCAGCTACCGCATCTCCTTCCATTCCTCTCTCCTCTCCCTCCTCTCCGCCTGCTGGCTCAACTTCTGGAAGCATTCTCTGGAAGGGATAATAATCAAAATCAATATTAGTTCAAATGTTGCAATCCCAGCCATTGAATGTGGACTGGCTTCTGAGTTAAAGGTGAACAAATTCATCATATTTAAAGTCCATGTCCTGCACCTCTGACCTTGTCCCCCAATTCCCTAACTTTTAATATAATCCAATAACCAATAAGAAGAGGACATGGATGGGGGACATGAGGGTGCGTGGTGGTGAGTGACAAGCGTAAAGGTGCCGTAATCCACCGACGCTAATCTGCTTGTCTGAATCCCTTCCAAGTTTGTTGTGAGTTTGGGTGTCAGGGTGAAAGCGACACGGAGAAAGTGATGAAGACTCAATGAAAGAGTCACGCTGGAGTGGACAGGCAATTGGATGCATCCACAGCCACCCCTCCATCCATGGCAACAGGTCAACATCAATCAAACAATACAACAACACACAGAACACCAATAAGGACTCTGGACAGAACACACAATTTAGACTTCCGTTCCCCCAAGGGGTTCACTTTCCAGACGATGGATTCTTCCGATTTCCCTCCCACTGGAGGAGGTGGTGGGCGACGTCCCCGCCAAAAGGCAAGGACGACTCCAACCTCCTCCCTGGAAGACTCTGGATATGAAAGTCCAGCATCAAGGGGACACGAGGAACCAGCAAACAACTCACAGGTAAATAAATCAACTCCCATTTCCTCTTATTGTTAATTAATATTGCAATGTTAGCTAATGGTGGTTTGTGTGCTTTGTGCAGAGTGACCCCTTCATGCATCGAACTCTTTCCGCTCCACCACTCCTGCCCTCCAAGATCCCCGTCTCTGCTCGTTCCAGCTCAACCAAAGTGCAGTTCAGAAGGAGGGAACCACTCCGAGTTATTGACAACAAAACCCCCTTCGGAGACCAAGGCCCGTCTTCACCAGAAGTGACTGAAGTGGACTTCCTCCGTCTTACAAGAAGTGGGATCTCCAGAAATCCTTCCAAGGTTTCCCTCCACCGCAGCAGTTCAGTTGAGTTGAGTGGGGGGCGTCAAAGGCCCCCTGCGTCCCCATCCATTCTCAGACTGCCCGAGACGAATATCGGAATGCCGAGCTTCTATCATCTTCTACAAAAAAGTCCATCGTTCCAAAAAATCAAAGCAGAGACAGATGCTGCTGTCTCATCAATTTTGGCCACTGGACAAGAAGACTTTTCTGAGAAGTACTCTGACTGGATTAAAGAGGTCTTCAACCTCCAGCTTGAAAAGATCCATCGTAAACTTCGAGCCACGTACGACGCCCGCCTTGCAGATACGATCAAGGAGAAGGAGAAGGAGCACATGGCCATCAAGATGGTTTACAGGGACAAGCTGCTCCAGTTTGAAGAGGCGACGTAAAACAATATATACAATCAGAAAGTTTGAAATTTGGTTTGCATGCGTAGTTTTTTTATATTTCTAATATTGTTTTCAACAGTTCCAAGTTTCAATTGTGGTACAATGATATACTGTGAGTTTTCCAAAATCCCAGGAACTTCCTCAAGTTAGATTTATTAAACTTAACCTTTCTTTTTGGTACCTTCATCTGAATCGACAAAGTGCTGAGAACGAGAAGCAGGTCCAAATCAACCAAGACCTCCTCCAGGAGCTGAGGGAGAAAAGAAAAGAGCTAGAGGAGAAGTTCCAGTCTGAGTTGGAAAGCCGTGTACTGCAAATTGAGGAAGAATGGGAGGGTGAAAAGATGCGGTCCCTTAAACAACACGTAGAGCAGCTCAAGGTTCTCGCAGAGAAGTTTGCAAGTGAAAAGGAAGCCGTGTTGATTCAAAAGGAACACCAAATACAAACTCTCCAGGCGGAACTAAACATCCTGCAGGTGGGACTAAAGACACAAACTACTTATTTTCTACCTTATTTTCTTTCAGACTGAGAATATGATGCTAAAAGGGAAGCTGAATTGTTCGGAGCCTTTTGTTCCAGTGGAAGAAGTTCCCTCTGAGCCTGTCGAAGATCCAAAGGAACTTTCTGGAAGAGAGGATCCTTTCCCTGGAAAAACAACTCAAGGAATTGGAGCTCATCAACACAAACCTCCTGAATGAGCACCAACAGGAAATCAAGACACTCCAGAAGAAGATGGAATTTAACAACCAGGTGAGCAGGAACCAGGAACCATGATTAGACACGCGGAGGTGTGACTTTTGTGCCGTTTTTGCAGAGCCTTTGCGTTGGTGATTGAGGAGACTAAGGAGGCCTTGGAAGTTGGTCGCATAGAGCGTGATCGTGAAATCAAAGGAATGGAGTTGGAAATGCGTCAACGGGAAGAACAGCACAAACTGCAGATTGTACAATTGACAGAAAAGTACGGGGCCAAGATAGCTTCTCTCTCCACGTCGGTTACGTTTCTTCAGTCGCAGTTCATGGCATGACCAAATTATCCTATACAAAGTAGCCAATGTCCAGTCCAAGAATTCTTGAGCCAGTCTGTCAAAATTAAAGTAAACTTTCCAACAACATGTAATCGTCATTTTGTCAGCATGGAACAACCATTTGACCTTTTGGATAGAATGTTGTGCATACTCTGGCCTTTGGTTCTTGGGGTTGATGGAGAATGACCACAAAACATGACATTCTTCAGAGGGAAGCTAGCTTTAGGTCGCATGTGCGTGGAATGAAACATGTTCTCTTCTAAAGGCGGAATTTAGTGGTCTTGCCGTCTAGCACAAACACAGCTAAGATTGTAAATCTTGTATAAAATGGGTTTAATATAACGAATTTAATTCGTATTCCAAATATGAATAATAATATAACGCAATCGTTATTGAAACTGAAGATGCAAGCAGTATTTAATCAATGTGTCTCTTATGGGAATCCAGAGCCTTGCAGAAGAACATGTTCCATGTACACATGTATACACCGGTCACTCATCTTTTCATTTTCTTTCATTTCCTTTACAAATTGTTCTTAAATTCTGTTTGGAATCTGCTTGTGAAGCTAATGAGACGATTAACTGTTAATTGTAATTAAAGGAGAGTGCGTGTGTTACTTAGCATGTTGTGTTACGTGGTTCCACTGCGGAGAGTGGTAAGGAGTGGACTAGATAAAAAATGGAGAGTATCAATGTCAATGTATTGGAGGTCAAGTGAGGTAAATCGACGCTACTCGACTGTTCCATTGGCAAAGGATGGTGAGACTGAGACCCCCCTGTCTGTCTCCATTCCAGTGGGTAGTGACAAGGTGTTTTCACCAAAGATCAAAGCCTTAGTGACCTCTATCTCTGGTTTGACCCTGCTGGAGGTGAGTGAGTTGAACGAGTGTTTGAAGAAGACCCTCAACATCCCTGACACACCGGCATTCCCGGGTGGATTCCCAATGGGTATATCACAGCAGACACAGAACCAAGAGGTAATTGTAATTAATTGAATGAATTGAGAGCACTTACCAAACAAAGAGTAGATAATGAGTAAGGTCAAAGGTTGACTGATGAGTGGTGATTTTGTGTTTGTGAGGAATGCAGTCGCAGTGTTGATTGATAATTTTATTTTCAGGAGACTGAGATCGTTCCTACCAAAATCCAAACTCAGTTTACAGTGAAACTCCTCAAGTTTGACGAGGGGAAGAAAGTCGCTCTGATCAAGGAGGTCAAGGCACTCCTGGAAGGAATGAACCTGGTCCAGGTCACTTTTAATCAACTAATTAATCAATCAATCAATCAAATCATTGACATTCATATTCATTCTTTAGGCCAAGAAGTTCGTAGAGTCCGCACCAACAACGGTCAAGGCTGACCTGTCCAAGGAAGAGGCAGAGAAGTTGGGAGCTGCTCTCAGTGCAGTTGGAGCCACGATAGAAATCCAATGAAGTTATTAATTTGGATTAGTTGATTTGTATTATTGCACAATTAGATTTAATTGAACCATTTCCCTTGACTCTTCCTCTGGCCATGCAGAGGAGAGGAATACAACTCATAGAATATAAATAAATAAATATGTAAATAAATATATATCTCTCTCTGTAGGAAAATAGAGTCGTCCCAGTAAGAAGGCTGCGAAAGGGGGCCCTTCAATGCGCCCTTTGGAAAAGGAAAGTAAACTATTTATACCTATTAAAAGGAATGAATTAAAAAGAGTAAAAGTAAGAAGTGGACTAGGATGCACAGAATGCACAGAATGCAATGGACCCAATTCCCCTAACCTACCCTAACCTCCAATACCCACTTTATAAACTAATCCCAAAACTAAACAAACAAGAGGAATAACGAGGAATAACAAAGAATGGTAATTGTGGTTTTGGTAAAAAAAAGAAAGAAAGAATGAGGTGGTGAATGGGTCATCAGTGTGTCCACTGAAGCTCATCCAGCCACTCGGAGACATTTCCTTGTTCCGAATCACTGACTCTTCCACTCTACTGGGCTATCACACTCCAATAAACAGAAAAGCCAATGAACTCAACGGGTCAGGGTTGACTGGGGGAAGACTGACTGAGGAGGGGCCAGCCCTTGAGCACTCCATTCTCATTGAGCAACCGAAATAACTGACAAGGGAAGGAATAGCTGGAGAGGAGCTGGATCCAATGGAGAGTCTTCTTGGCTTCTCCAGAGGAGTCAACTGATGAGGTCAAGAGGAGGAGCTAAAGATGGAGCCACTCTTCTGGTCACCATCTTCCCCCTCCTCCTCCTCCTCCTCTTCTTCCTCTTCCTCATTGGCTCCAGCTGCAAGCTCTTCCAGGAATCTAGAAAGAAAGAGTTTATTGACCTCAGATGATTGATTGGCACTTGAATAGGGATTTGAAGCATTGTTACTTGTATGGTTTCTCTTCCCCCCTCATCGAACAGATACTATTCGTCTAAATGAAAAAAATTGTTTGATTAATTTTTATACGGGATACAATTAGTATTTTACCAGTGCCATGATGTAGTGCTTGGCCAGGGTGAGTGTCTCTATCTTGGACAACTTCCGCTGCATGGTTACATGAGGAATTACCTCACGTAGTTGCTGGAAACAAAGAGAAATGACATGTGGACTGATAATGGAGGGGAGGAGTGTACTTGGAAGGCGTCGTTGAGGCTGTGCATCCGCTGCCTCTCCCTCTCATTACTCTCCAGTCTCCTCATGTTCCTCTCCCGGGCAGAAGAGGCTGACTTCCGCTTCCTGTTCTCTCCAGAACTCCCTCCAGAGGAAGACTGACTCGAAGTCCCTCGGCTCTTCTCCCCGCCTGAACTTTCATATGTTGGTGGCCCAATGGGTCCTTCCCCAGCCCTCTTGCCCCTCCCAGGGCCTCTGCCCCTTCCTGAAGGGGCGTAGTGTGTAGAAGAAGTGGTTGAGTTGGCACTGGAACCAACTTCGTCGCTGCTCTCGCCCTCTTCTTCCTCTTCCTCCTCCTCGTATGTTCCCCCCAGGAGGATTTCCTCGTCAAAGACGAGGTCAATGTCGTCTGGATCAGGGAGAAGGACACAAGGGTCATGTAGTAGTTGTTTGTGGGGTTTCTTGCGACAACCTGCCCTTGCAGCCCTTGCCAGACTCACTCCTTCCTCTTCTTCGCCCATTTGAGTGTGATTGTGTCCGCTTGACCTGGTTCCCCGTCGGTAAGACTCAACGATCATGACCTGTTGATGAAAGTAGGGGTCAGTGGATGGAGAAGGAGGAGTGTTGTTAAATTGAGTTTAAAGTGAGCGTGGAGTGCCACGTAAGAAAGTGCTGAGAAAGTGTTTGTACACTTTGGAAGCGAGAGAACAGAAGAGGAGAGAGATGTGTTTTATTGAGGGTGTATTTGAGTATTTGCTGGAGTGAATGATTGATGCTGTTACCTGCCGTATGCAGGGCCTCCCTCTGGTTGTCCCTTTGGTTCCTCTGGTTGTCCCTTGGGTTGTCCCTTGGGTTGTTGACCTCGAGTTGAGGAGAGAGTGTGAATGTTGTGTTGGCCTCGTTGAGTGTTGATGTGTTATTTCCTAATTGGTTTATTCCTGGACTTCCTCCTTTCCCTTGTATGTTGGAGGTGTGTTGAATGTTTCTGGATTTTGTGTCTAATTGACAGGTGAGTTGAGTGATGTTGGAAGTGTCTATTGTTAACTGTCCAACACCCACCAGCCATGCAGCTACGACCTACCGACACTCGGTAAAGAGCTCCTTATCACGTCAACATAAGACCACAGACTGACTACCCACTAACTACTGAGCCCTGTCAACTACTCACCCACCCACCAGCCACTCAACCACAATTACTCCTCTGTCTTAAGCTTATTCTGCCCTAATTGGAACTTGTAATGACTGGGAGTCCCTTACGAAGAAAAGATAAACACACTCCCTTACTCTTGCGGTAGAGTCCTCCAGATAGAAACTAATTAAGACCAACTAATCCCAATCAAGGAATAATAAACTATAATAAACTACCATACATACTACCATCCATCTGTCATTCAGAGGGGACTGGGAGGGAGGATTCAGTGGGACACGGCACTTGTATTCACCACTGGAATCAACGCCATCCAATCCAATATTCCCAATACAGAGTGACAAGGGAACATCCAAATGAGCATAACAATCAACACAAGAGCCAAGTGGCAGGAGGAAACAACCAATCCAACAACTACTGCTCATTCCCCTATCCAAAGTACCATGCAAAGTGGATTCAAATGTCCAGATCTAGTCTGCATTGCACCATAAAAGCACAAAAGGACTCAAGGACATCCACTTGAATAACTCTCCTGGCAGAAGAGCAGTGCAGGATGTGGTTGGTGAAAGGGAAATCTACCTGCCCAAGGGAATGGATATTGAGGAGAAAGTACAAGGGCCATTGACCCCATGGAAACACCAGAGGGCCCTTATACCCCCCAGGCAATTACTTTGTCAATCCTGCTTCTCTTTTAATCTTGCAAAAAAGAATTCCATAAATCAATTCCAGGACGAAGGCTCACTGAACACTTCCTTTACACGCACCTTCTCAGCCCTGAAAATAAAAGAATGTATAAGAAGGGGATGTTGGAGTGAATGAATGTTTTGTTCTCACTCGGTCTTGGGTCTCTTTTTCTTTTGTTCTCCAGGGGGTGACTTGTCTCCAGAAACCAACTTCCGAAATATTTCCCCTGCTCTCTCCGGACTCTGTTCGCTCAGGAGAGGCCTTTTCTTCTCCTCACGCAGTTGCTTCTGGTAAGCAGAGAATGTGATGACTCTGTAGCCAGCAGAGCATTCAATGTTACTCATCACAAGGGAACTCTGGTCCTTGTCACTCAGGGCAATGAAACAGGCAGTAGCGTTCTTCCACCAAATCTGAATGTTACCTACAATACAATGCAAAATAAATCAATTGCTAACAGTTAAACATTATATGAAGTGCATTGGCCTGTGTACCGAAAGGACTGAATATTTGTTGTATTGTTTTCTGTGTGGCGTCCTTCGGACAAGTGACGTAGAAGACATGAGATCGAGAAGGTGTCACTATAAATAACAAAACAGGAACTATTGATTGGGCCACTCCCTTCTTCTCACAAACTGATCCACTTACAATCCCTGCCTGAGATGTTAAGGTAAGAAATGTCCGACATTCTCATCATGTACAATCTAAAGTTATAATCAAAAGGAAGAGAAGTGCATACAGAGAGAGAGTTGGATTAATTTGTTAGAGCAGGAGCACTCACTTGTTGAGGAATGGGAGGAGGAGTGGGGATGTGGGGAGGATTCTTGATTTGGGTGGGTTCTGAAGGGAACCCAGGAACTGCGTCAACGCAATGAAACAACAACCAGTAGTGAAGGCGTCAAACCCTGCTTCGTGCTTTTTTCGGTCAGTCAATGAATAGCCAACAGAGTCACTCCTGGACAACAAAATCTCTGCAAAAAGTAAAATCAATTTCACATGGTCAGTAAAGGAATAGTGGCTATGTGCTCACTAGGTAGTTTGAATGGCTCTGTCTGGATCCGTTTGGCGAGGTCAAAGAGAACCGAAGATGAAATGAGTTCTCTGAAAGGACCTGCGGATGACATGTGCTTTGTGTCCACCAGGTTGGGAAACAGAGCCTGCACCATTTCCTTGAACTCTGCCAAGTTCTCTGGCAAATCTTCCATGAATTGATTGATAGTGTGGGATATGTCGAGAACTGCGTTATGTCCTGTGATAATGACCATTAATTAATTTTGACATCAAATAGAAAAATTATTAGTTAGGAAAAATCCGGATTTGTGACTTACCCACAATACATTTACCCTGCAAATACAATAAACAATTAATCAACACTCCCCAGACTCTTAGTTAATTAGTTACTCACCGATTGACTAATTTTTCGAATGACCTTTGAGAAGCCAACATTTTTTGCAATGTTCGCCATGTCCTTTTCCCTCTTTTCTTGTTCCCGTGCTGTTTGTTCTTCTTTGTCCAATTTAATGATCCGAATTATTCGTGACTTTGTGTCTCCTCGACTTGCCTGTCGCTTCTTTCCGTCAAGCGTGTCATCCACTGTGCCCTTGGGCAATGGGTCGAGGGGCTCCTCATCTTCCTCTGGCTCGTCGCTCACTTCAACAGATTCAAAGTAAAGCTCATTGGAATGATGGGGCTTCACGTTGTGAAAAATCAATTTTCTTTGGAAAGGGGTCAAATCGTCCAGAGTCAGCTCAATGGAACCACCACGCCGAAAGGCTTGGATGCTCTGGCTGAGAATAATAAGTGTTAACCTTTGGTCTATACATAAACTGAGATTAAGGCTTACTTTGTTGTTTGTATGAATTTCCTCATGGTTTCTGGAACTGAGAGTGGGGTTGAATTGTCATCCCCTCCCTTATGCTGTGATTTCTTTTCAATTTCCTCGGTCATTGCGACCTCAGCTCCGTAGGTCAGATAGGGAATACCTGTACATTATAAAGTCACTTGTATTGTTTGTTAGTCCAACTAACTTACTTAGTATGAATACTGATTTGCACCTTCGTAAATGAGTTTGTTGAAATCGAATCCGCAATTTGCTAGGAATTCGAGTGAAGAGCTTTCAGAGAGGAATCTGATATTTGGTGATCCCTTGGTGACCTGTCTCGGATATGTGTAGAAATTGAATGCCTCATGAGCCCATTCGTCCTTCTTCTCGTCGTAGAAAAAGGGACAGAGTCCAAACTGAAAACATAAAATGTTAGTTTTCGGAGTCTTTGAATGGTAATTCAATTCCATTTTAAATAAGAGGTTTAATGGTGGTATAAAATTATACCTGGAAGACGAGGAAGGACGAGGCACTGCTTTTAATTGAGACGTATCGATCCTCCATGCTCTCAAAGCAGTTGTCCTTTTCATCTGTAGTCCTTAGCCCTGAATATTCACAGTCGATGGCGAGGAAGACGGCACGGTCGATACTCTCTTCAATACGTGGCAGTAGCTCGTAGAAATCTACAAGGAAAAAAGATTTAATTGGCTGCAAACGTTGTGTCCTAATCTCCAAGAAGTGAGTGTGACGCATGGTACTATTAACTTGACTTACTTTTGATGGTGACCTCCATTGAGAGTGAGTTGTGAGATGTTGGATTACAAAAAGGAGGTGACGCTGAGCTCTGTAGAAGGGAGTAATTGATAATTTGATTGAGTTGATTGATGAAGTTGTAAACAACATTCAGACTCCAGAGCGACCAAGTGTATTGAGTGACATGAGTGGAGTTTCCAGAGTGTCCGTCCAATCGAGGCAGTCAATGTGCAGTCAATGTGCAGTCAATGTGACCTCTGCCCCTGTTGTAATAAACAACAATTTACAATTTACAACAAGTCAACTAAATTAAATGGATTGATTGGAGGAAGTGGAGTGGAGTAGTGTAGTGAGTGTCCCAAATGGGTGGCTGACTACTCCACTGACTGACTGCACTTCTTTCATTGATGCCCACAAATGGAAACGGACGCAACAATACACAGACGCAGCAGGAAAAATTACTTCCTTTCGTGGAAATGTCAAAATTACATTCCTCCAATCCAATTCCAAGCACGTAAATGATCTCATATTTATTGAACAGAGGTCTTAGACTACAGGGAAAACTAGGTTCAATTAGGTTCAATTAGGTTCAATTAGGTTCAGGACCATCAAATATTTGTCTTATAATGCTAATAACTCTAAGAATTCAATAGAATGTTAAAGAATAAAGACAAGTATGAATAAAATTGTATTAAATGAAGCGAATTGAGTTGATTGTAATTTGTAATAAAGTGACTTTTAGGCATGGATTGGATGACCTGTGTTTGTCGTGAGTTCTGTTGATTAGATATACTCTGCTTAGGTGGGCATTACATCAAATCAAATGACAACAAAAGCCACGTGACTCACCAGAACACACCACAGAACTCAAATCAAGAAGAAAAAGACAAATTAATCAATTAATAAAATAAATTGTTAATTGAATCATTGAATGGTCAATTCAATTGGGTTCCA
>VNWY01000882.1:0-25904 GCA_009869845.1 Pseudachorutes palmiensis | reverse complement strand
TCTGAGCCTGAGTCAGATGAGCGAGATGTTGACCGCTTCCGTCTCTTCTTTGACTTCTTCTTTGGCTTCTTATTATACTCGTCATCGGAATTCGAATCCTGATCAACAAATACCATTTCAGTAAGTCATCATGATTGAAATATTATAGTAAATAATACCGAGGAGTCTGAAGATGTACTTCGCTTCTTGTGCTTCTTTGCCTTTTTTGATTTTTTGCTGCTGTGGTGGTGATGGCCACAATTTTCATCTTGCTCGTGTATAAATTCCTGGAGAAAAGTTGAAATCAGCCTTGAATTCGACAGAACATGTTACAGGTCACTGTAACAAAACTTACCTCGAAAATTCTTCTTCGATGCTCTTCCGAATCGATAAGTTTGAAGGCTTGAGTATGTTCAATTCTAGGACGGAGTGCTTCCCAAGTAGTTTCATAGTCTACTTTATACTCTTTAAATATTAGAATCAAGTCTTGAGCTAAGACTTTTAGCCTCTTTGCTTCTTCCTTGAGCTTGTCTCGGATTCTGGCTTCAGCCTGCAAAGCAGTTGCTTTAATTGAACGAAAGTGTCTTTAGAATGTTTCATTAGATCTTACCTTTTCAACAAAGGAATTGAACGTCAGTTTCACATTTCCAGCATCCAGGAGTGCAGCTCGCTTGTCTTCGCAAACAATAGTGGCAAATTCTTCAAATTCAGTAGCAGTCTAAACAACAATTAAAATGCCATCAGTTGGATAATCAACAGAAAGAAAAAAAAATCAACAGAATAAACTGAGTTCTAATGAATACCATATTGCGAAAAAATTGAAAACTTACCGTGACTTCGAACTTCTTTTCACTCAGGATTTCCTTGATGATCTTTTTCTCATCCTGGTATCGTGATTTTAAATCTTCTACGTAAAATTTGAAGAGGTCTAAGGGACTTGATCCTGGCTGACCCAGCATTGCTGTGAATCGAGGGTCCGAGCTGATAGTTGGATACAGTTCTACCCAAAGCGACATCGACGTTAACTTCCCTTGTTCATGAACCTCATCCAGCAATTTCTGCAATTAAGAAAATTGTAGCGTAAGATACATACCTACAACACAATTGTGCAATTAATTACCTGAAAAGCATCACGATTTTTTCTTTCCAGTCGCCGTTTCCGCTTCTTTTCTTGCTCCTTGTCTTCTTCCTCTTCCGCTTCTAGATCTTTGATGTGCTTCTCAAAAGTGGCAAGGGCGTCTTCTTTATCCATGCCTAGAAACAAAAGGATTTGGATGCAAATTACAAAGCGAGAAAGTGAACACACACTTACCAAGCAACTCCCGATCATTTGCGAATGTATGATTTTCAACAAGAAGTTGTTGGGCATCACTCCAGCTTGTATCGTAAGAGATTTGAGGCATTTTCTCCATAAGTTCGGCAAGCTTTTTCATGTTCCGTTTCTTGAGTTCTTTGGCTTCTTCCTTTTCTCTTTTGGACAGGGCAATGATAGCGTCTTCGTAAATGTCTCGCCTCTCAGTGTCAGGTACTGCCTTCCATTGTTCAATATTTCCAAACAATTCTTCACAACGGTAGTATTTTGTACTAGAGGTCATCTTATCAGTACCAAGGAAAAAAGCCTCTAGTTCTTCCTTTGCCTTCTTTAGCCTCAGTCGAGCTTCTTCTCGCTCCTCCTTTTGTTTCTGAACTTTGTAGGCATTAAAGGCCTGCTTTCGTTCATTGTTCTTTTCAAAGACACGGAAACGAGGGTCTCGATTAATTAGTTTGGAAGCTTGTTCCCAAGAAGTTGTACTGTGGATATTCTAAAACGACATTCAGAATAATGTTACCAATCAGTCACCAGTATTACAACAAGAGACAGGTTTGTCTTGACTCTGTATCACCTTGTCCTTGAGCAACTGTTTGAATATCTCAGCAGCTTCTTTTTTATCCTTGACATGAGGAACAGTGGAACGGGTGTCTGGAGAATCTTCACTTGGACTCGAGTCACTATCGGATTTGTCTCCAGCACTCTGTCTAGAGGAGTCATCTTGGCTAATAGCGCTATGCTTACTCGTGTCGTCCACAACTGCTGCAGAATCAACGTGAAGGGACATCAGAGGGCGAGGTGTAATCCTGAAGAACCAAATAAATTTCTTACCATCTTCAGGTACTTTTTGTAAATGAGTGGTGTACATCCAATCCCAGTGCGTCTGCCCATGTAATTGAGACGTCTGCAGTAATTGGGATTTGGAAGAATTATTTTTAGCACAGTTTTCCCCCTGATTCAGCTATAGTTGAACTGAACCTGGTCTACAACGTGCTCCAGAATTAGAAAAGGTTTATATGACGTTACCCCTGCTGTAAAGCCGCAGCAATTACAGGTTGGACCATTGGTGCAGGCAGAACCGGATTAAGGCCTCCTGTCGTCGGCTGAACCATCGTAGGGATAGCAGGGAGTTGCTGATTAGCAGGGGTTGCAATTAGAAGTTGCTGTTGCTGCTGGAGCAACTGCTCTTGAATAATTTTAGCTTTCAGTTCTTCCAGTTCTTGTGGAATTACCCATTTGCTCTCCTTCGTTTGCGTGTTGTGGTAGTACACTTTCCCAGAATCAGATGTGTACTCTTTCCACGGGCACTGGGACATCAGTTTCTAGATATAGACAAGAAACCAAGTTTTTAGAATCTAAATGACAACATTGTCCATCAATCAAACCCACTTCACTAATAGTCTTGAGCTCATCCGGTTTTTCCCAGACACTTTGCTTTGTTGTAGTGTTATAATAATAAGTACGACCATCTGGGGATCTATGCTCTGTCCATTCTGTCGGTGGGGCAGTTGTCGCAGCCACTGGAGCCCTACATAAAGTTAAGTTCATTACACCCTACAGTTCCATTCCCATAACTCCAAATTATTTGTTTTACGCAGTAATCGGTTGAACGATTCCCATTGACATGTACTGCTGCGGGATTCCAGTACCATAACCGGCTCCTCCAGACTGTTGAACAGTTCCGTTAGTCGGTGGAGGCTGCTGGGTTGGAATCATTCCGTGGAAATTGATCGGCATTCCAGGCATCACACCATACGGCGTTCCCGCATTTCCGGACATCATCTTGACCTCTCAGTGACCTTAAACCTTCAGAAAGTTAAAGTCAATCCAGGAAACCAAACCAAACAAATAATAACTTTACCAATTTCCAATGTTTTGTCAATCTTTCAGCTCAGCTGGAGCCGGGGTCAAATGATGAAAAGTAGTATCTACTTTTGCATGGGGTTTACTCGGTTTATCCTCCCCCTACAAAGAAACTCCGGACTTTTTAAATTGTATGACGGTACAGGGTGCTAAAGGTGACCTTAGGGTCATGCATTCTGCATAATTTCAACTCGTTCTAAATCTAAAACACACAGCGGCACTATACTTTTCGGGATTCTTGAATTCCATGCGTAGCGCAGGAAAGCTAAAAAATTTTCAATCTCGAAGGTCCGTCTAAAAATTCCGCATGAAGCGAGAGCCACCAAAACCATCAAAAATGTGCATCAATTTTTCATGATTCAACATTCTTTAAAAAAATAAAAATCAATTTTCATGAAATTCAACTTATTTTAAAAAATGAAAATCAATTTTTCATTATTCAACTTCTTAAAAAATAAAAATCAATTTCTCATGATTCAACATAATTTAAAAAAATAGAAGTCCATTTTTCACTTGGAGGGATCAAGATGGCCGCCCCAAGCACAGCCCTTGCTATATATCCATGGATTCATGTATTAATTTTTGTATTTAATTTGCAATTTTATTTGTGATTAAAATCCAACTTTTAGTTTTTAATTTGGAATTGCCCAGCATTGTAACCTCGGCCATCGGCCTCTCCAGCACCCTCCATTTCTGTTTTTGCAGTTCTCCGGTTGTCCACTTGGGCGTTGTTCTTCACATTTTTTCTGCACCATTTTCGCCATAGTGGATTTCGGAGGATCAGCGGCTCCACTTCTCTTGTTTCTTGTTGCTAATTAAGGTCACAGAACAAAGGTCAGGATGCTGAGTACTTTGGGGCGTCGAGCATGTGCTGGGATCCTCAGAGCCACCAAACCCGGTTTCAACCTTGAGGCATCACGACTCGCCTCACCACTCGTCTCTTCCAATGTAATGTAAGTTGCAAATCTAATGGGTGGGGCGAGGGGGCAGTTTTTATGTTTTGATTGATGTAAATTAACAAGGATTAACATGGGACAGCAGCGGCGTAATGTATGGGATGTGTTTCAGTATTTATTGGGATTCTGTGAAGGGTTTTATTAGCTAATTTTATAACAATGCAATTAGCAGTCGCAAGGGTTCATTGACCGCTGTTTTGTCTTGTGTAGTGACTTAGTTTTAATTTAATTTTCTTTTGTTTTGCGTGTCATGCTTTGTAGCTTCGGTGAAACTGTATGCTACCCTTGGAGGGGTTCAGCGCATCAACGCTGCTCCAGCGGCCGCAAGCGGTGCTGGAACTGCCAAGCCTCCACCACCGCCACCGGCTGATGCGAAGAAATCTCAACCAGGACCACCACCTCAGCCTCCCGGTGATTTATTGAAGAGCAAGGCTCAAAGACAACTTTCTTCTGTGCTCTATCCATTGCTTTTTATATCCTCTGGCTTGCTTTTAATTTAGAGTTGTTTGTTTATTTCATTTTCATAAACGTTAGATAGGCAGGTGATATGATGGAATTTTTGCAGGGGGGAAGACAAGTTTTGCGACAAAGGCTGCCGGGAAGCCTGGTGGCAAAATCACTGCCGTCATCGGTGCCGTCGTGGACGTGCAATTTGAAGACGCCCTACCCCCCATTCTCAATGCCCTTGAAGTCCAGAATAGGCAACCTAAACTCATCTTGGAAGTGGCGCAACACTTGGGTATAATAAACTTTAACTGAATTGGACGATTGATTGCAAGATCTTAACTTAATCTTTTTTTCTACAGGTGAGAATGTTGTGCGAACGATTGCCATGGACGGTACCGAAGGTTTAGTCAGAGGGCAGCAAGTCAATGATCTAGGATCTCCAATTACTATCCCTGTTGGTCCAGAAACACTCGGTCGAATTATGAATGTCATTGGTATGGATATTTATTTTGGCACAGTGACATATTTCTTTGCCTGTTGATCTAGCAAGGTATTGAATTTTGCAGGGGAGCCAATTGACGAAAGGGGTCCAATCAACGCCAAGGCCAGTGCCCCTATTCACGCTGAAGCCCCGGAGTTTGTTGACATGAGTGTCGAGCAAGAAATTCTGGTCACTGGAATCAAGGTCGTAGATTTACTTGCCCCCTATGCAAAGGGAGGTAAAATCGGTATGACGACATTTACCTTTCTTAGCTGTGTGTGACTGTCTGGACATGAGTTTTAATGCAAGGTTTTTCTTTCCTCAGGTCTCTTTGGTGGTGCTGGAGTCGGGAAAACTGTGTTGATTATGGAGCTCATTAACAACGTCGCCAAGGCTCATGGTGGTTACTCTGTCTTTGCCGGAGTCGGCGAGCGAACTCGTGAAGGAAACGATTTGTACAATGAAATGATTGAAGGCGGTGTCATTTCACTAAAAGACAAAACATCAAAGGTCGCCCTTGTCTACGGTCAGATGAACGAACCCCCAGGAGCCCGTGCCCGAGTTGCTCTCACTGGATTGACCGTCGCTGAATATTTCCGAGATCAAGAAGGACAGGATGTGTTGCTTTTTATTGACAACATTTTCAGATTCACTCAAGCCGGTTCAGAAGTGTCTGCTCTGCTCGGTCGTATTCCATCTGCTGTCGGGTACCAGCCCACTTTGGCCACTGACATGGGTTCTATGCAGGTACGTCCACTGCACAAACAACCAAACTGTAATTACCTTTGAGCTCAACCTTTTCTTTGATTACAGGAACGTATTACAACCACCAAGAAAGGTTCCATTACTTCCGTGCAAGCTATTTACGTGCCGGCCGATGACTTGACAGATCCTGCTCCTGCCACAACATTCGCTCACTTGGACGCTACCACTGTCTTGTCCCGAGCCATTGCCGAGTTGGGTATTTACCCCGCTGTGGATCCTCTTGACTCTACTTCACGTATCATGGACCCTAACATCATTGGCCATGAGCACTACGGAATCGCTCGAGGTGTCCAGAAAATCCTCCAAGATTACAAGTCACTCCAGGATATTATTGCTATCCTTGGTAAGTCCTTTTAATAATCGATTAATTAAAGCATAAAAATAATATTTGGGCTTTTAGGTATGGACGAGTTGTCTGAGGAAGACAAACTCACAGTCGCCCGAGCTCGTAAGATTCAGCGGTTCTTGTCCCAGCCCTTCCAAGTCGCTGAAGTCTTCACTGGTCATGCCGGGAAGTTGGTCCCCTTGGAAGAAACTATCCGAGTAAGCTTCCTTTCCTGAAAATTTCAATTCTCAATTCATCTATTCTATAGAATCCCATTTGACCTTTGTTTTTATTACAGGGATTCAAGCGGATTTTGAACGGTGAGCTAGACCATTTGCCCGAGATTGCATTTTACATGGTCGGACCCATCGAGGAGGTGGAGGCAAAGGCAGAAACACTCGCTCAGAATACGTAAAATAATCCACTGGGATCCCATTTTAGACTGCCATTTACCAACCACACATAACTAGAAGAAATGTTAGCAATTGTACATCAAATGTGGATGAAGATAAATCCTTAGAATCCAAAGAAAAGTCAGAAATTCATGGAGCTTTTGATGATTTATGGTTTAGATTGTTGATTTGGCTGAGAGAGTGTTCACTACACTCTAATTAGACACACTCAATAAACACCTCAATTGACAAGAAAGATTAATCGATTAATCAATCCAAAAGTTGATTAATCTAATCAAAGTGGAGGGTTTCGCAATGGAAGAGGCGATTGGAGTCCATTTTTTGTTTGTCTCTAGTGTAAGATTGTTGCTTCACTTGATCCAATTAATTCCTGCTTTCTGCATTGATTAATTGTAAATTAGATTAATCGATTAATTGTCAAAATTGCATAATTTTTAGAAGAAAGTGAATTCCTGTGGGGGTTTTTTGGGGGCCGTTGCGTGGCCCATATGCTCATTTTTCCCTTCACTTTTTCTGTCGTACTTTCAGTCTGCCCACTGCACTTCTTGCAGGTAAATGGGCATTACTAATTGGAAATTAAGGGTTATTAGGTGTTAATCAAGATCAGCATAAAGGTCACCATCAGGTCATCATACCTGTATCCCGATCAATCGGGTATTCATTCGGGTACTACCGAGAATTACGTTTTTCTCTAGTCTTTTCAGAAACAACTTGGGTTGTCAAAAACTCTGACCCGTAGAAATGAACGGGTTCGTTAGTAATAAAGCTGGGGAAACCATTACCGATAAGTTAGGGCTTGGGACTGAAATTAGAGAGCTAAAGTTTGGTGCTGGATTCAACGGGAACCGTGGTGGACGTGGACCTAAGAATGAATCTTTCCATACCATACGGTAAGAGTTTGAAGGTCATGAGAGGTAATTAAAATGTATAATTAATGATAACCTTTGTTTTAGATACGACTTTAAGCCAGCTAGTGTGGATGCTTCACAACAAGCAACCTTGGAAGTCGGGAGCAGCAATCAAGTGACGATAGCGATACCTCATTCGGATGGGACAGGGGCAAACGTTTTCAAGGGACCACGGAAGCCTTATGCAAAGGAATGTGTCCTCATCATTGACCATGAGACTGGGGAAGTGACCCTTGAGAAGCTGGCTGACAACATTACCGTTAAAAAGACACGGTAAGTCCGGTGGTCGTGACGTGAAAGAGGCTGTTGAAGCTGACATAATTTTATTTTTATTTTATAGTCAAGAAGGGTCTGGTCGTAACAACGGGAGTAAAAGGGAACCTCCACCGGCCCCACCGGAGAAGAATAAAGGTTACGTGATCCCTACTTTCTCATCGTCATCGTCGCCATCACCCCCGAAAGGATCCCCGAAGACTGAGCAACTTCCGAACCCAACACCTCCAGTTTCCAAATCCAAGCCTCCTAAAGAAAGTAAAAAGAAGAACAAGGGTCAACGTTCTGGAGAGTCAGCGGGCTCATCCTCCTCGACCCAGAAGGGACGTCCGTACTCTCCGTTCTTGAATGTCCCTGCACGTCACTCACCTTTGGCCCCTTCACCTGGTTACATTTCACCAAACGCTGGAAGCAATCATGGAAACAACGGAGTCTCTCCATCGTTCTCCATGGACGCATTATCTTTCAAGAAAAAGTCACCGCCAGTAGATTCCAGCAGGAATCCGATGTCAATGCCTTCCATCGAAGATTTACTCATGGGTGAGGCTCCGCCTCCTGCAGCACCGCTGGTAGCCCCACCGCCTCCTCCTCCAGCAATAGCCCCGGCCCCTTACCAGCAGAAACAACAACGCTCAACCGCAACTAAGAATTCCCCACCACCTGTACTGGAAACATATCCGAAAGAAAAGTCTTTGAGTCCAACAATAATTGCATCAATTTCATCCCCACCACCGGCACCACCTTCTAAACCAAGACCCAGTGGAATCATCGCTTCCAAGACTCAAGAGGGCAAGAAGGAAAAAGGAGGTGACTTGTCTGAAATGTCTTCAAGTGATGAGTCCAGCTCAAGCAGTTCCAGCAGCAGCGAAGCCTCTGGCAGTGACAGCAGTGACGACGAGCTCATGGACGTGGACCAAGTTGAAATCCCAATGGCTCCTATGCTCGCTCCAATGAAGCATCTTCCAAAACTTCCAACGCTCCCGTCTCACAAGCCTAAACCAATTGCTCCATCAATGCCCTTCTTCGGTCAGTCTGGAGGAACTGCCGGGATCGGTGGTGTTGCCAATATAGTTAGTGAGGATTTGCAACTATCGGAAGAGTCTTCAGGCAGCGACAGTTCGGATTCGGATTAGTGCTTATCACTCCAGGTTTTCTAAATCTTCTAATCAAAGCTCCTTTTAGTTTTGAGCACTGAATAACGATATTATTTTCAAAATATTCCGGAGTCGCAAACTCCAGAGAGGAAGATTGAGGAATTTATTTTACCTGGAGAAAATGATTATTATTTTATTCAATACATTCAGCCAAAGTTGCTGAATAAAGTTTAATCAAAGCTGCAAAAGTCAGTCGTCATTGGTCAAGAAATGTAAGGTAGAAAGTCCCGTTGATTCATTGCTCATTGCAAAACCAGGTCATTCATTCAAAGAGCTGAAAGAGGAATTCAGGGCTTCAAAAGGTTTGGAGTGACTCAAGGGCCAAACAAATTATGCTGAAATCATTCCAAAAAATGCGACATCCTACCCTTTCCTACCTAAAGCTTTTCACGGATTCAATTGTGCAGAAAAATTGCCAAAATTGGTGACCGGCGGTGACAATTGGCAATTTTGAAGAAAGTGAGAGTTGGTTTCTGGTGACATTTTTTGTTCATTTCAAGGCCGTTTTTTCTTTCCTTTGTTGGTGGTGTAAATGTGTTGGATTTTTGTGTTGTTTCTTGAGCCAAGGAATTTGTGTAGTAAAGTTCTCCCCCAGGGGGATGATGAGGAGCCAGTCTTTTGTGGTCCACAATTCCATTAGTCACTGTCATTCATTCAGTTGGACACTTGACACGGCACACGGGTCACCACAAAACCACATTAAAACAACCTTTACATACAAGGTACAGCCAAAGGTATACTTTGTCCACTTGCACTGGTGGCATTTTACGCGGGAAGGTAGCCAGCACAAGACAGAGGTCACGGTCACAGGAAGGAGGGAACAGTGGTCACCAGATTAGATTGGTAAGGATAATTAATTTAATTCTCTCTGTTTTGCTACCCTCACAAAAGGACCTTCACATATTAGTTATCAGCCATTAGCGTGATAACTAACTTCTGGATTCATTATCTTAATTTAGTTCAAGGGAATCTACAGTTTTAGTCATTTTCAGCTTAATTTTAGGTTTATTGACGTTAGAGGCTTCCATGCCCCATGAATACTTTGATTTTATACTGTTCCAGGGATGCGTCAAAGGAGGGTAAAACCGTGATGTTGATGACCGTTTGCGGGGAGGAAAGCGGACGTTGCTTTTTGTTTTTGTGATAAGGCATGAGTCGCTTGTGCTTTGTTTAACCGCATGAAATGAGATCATGATTATTTCGGTTATATTGTTTCAATTAGCATACGGGGCTTGTCAAATGATGAAATCATGAGTGTAGTAGTGTTTCAGAAGGTCGTGACATTATCGTTAGTTACAACTTTTAACAACCTATGAGCTTTGCGTTATTACTCATCGTCAGACATATGCTGAGGGATTAAACTAAAAGCCTGGATCGCTGATTATAGTTTATAGTGATAGTTGGGGGTGGATTTAACAAAGGGAACTGGGGAATGCATAAATGTTTACTTTTGCCATGACGGAACTTTTTATGAGGTTGACGAGGACAAGCGCAATTTAATTCAGAGTTTAAACTAATTCTAGTGTAATGTGTGTTTTGTGATTTTTCAGATACTCTGAAGCTCTGAAGCTGAGTATATTGTTTGAGCTGTGAAGTCAATGCCCCGTGAAGCCCGGATTGAACCTTTTGAGCCAAGAAAGATATCCGGATTGATTGACTACACTTGAAGATTGGTGACAGTGACGTGAAACAAAGTGCATCTCTGAACGCAGTAGTTTGCTGCTGCATGTCTTCACGCCCTGTCAAGTGCTTCTGCTGGCAAGAGTCCAATAGTTTCGAGAATCGGAAGATCAAGAGTCACTTCCCGTGAAATTGGAAATTAATGTGTGACAAGTATATTGTAACGAGCAGGCAATCTGTCCTTTTCCGTTGCATGTGTCCTGATGATAGCACCACTGCTAACTAATTCCATCGCCATTAACCAACCTCAGCCAACTGGTGAATGGGAATTATTACCCTGTCAAGACAGAGGAGCTCCTGTAGCACAATACTTTTTTTTGGGAGGAATCCTTTTGAGAAATTGAATCGTGAAGAAATCAAGGCTCTGTTCCCCAAATAATATCCTTCAAAATGGGGAATAATTTGGCATCTTATCGTCGAGGCACGGGAGTTAATGGGAATGCTGGGAAGCTTGGCTACGACAAGACTGAGACCCTCAAAGCCAATATCCGACCACAGACTGGTATCGGAATAATGGATTCAGCTGATCTTGAGGAAAGTGAGTCAGGGTTCGGAAGTAGGACGGGAACACTCATCCCGGGTAACACGAATAGTCTCATTCTCTACCCGCCTGGAAGCGATCCTACGCAGAACTTTGTCCGGAACCGAAAAGACCTCGTCAGTATGAGGTCAAGTAAATACTCTCCAAAAACTATCTCACCAATGCCGAGTTCGGACGAACTGGAAAAGAGATTCACCAAAGTATTGGTAAGAACTAAACGCCATTCTTAATTTCAATTTGAATTCTGTTTGTCATAAGTAATTCAGCAGGTGAAAATCTTCAACTCTTTCATTGGTTCATGTCTCAGAGGTCACTTTAGCATTCTTTTTATACGCACAGTCGGAGGTCTAATTTTCCCACTGTCAATCAAACAACTGTGACGTGATCTCTGTTCCAAATCTCATGTCCATGTCATCTCCTCCCTTTTTCTGAAAACCAAAACACCATGGGTTTATTACAGATGCTGTAAAATTCGAGAGGTTCTGGAAAATGAATTTACTAAACACTCCCTTCTTCCCTTTGTCTAGAAGGGCTAGGGCCAAAATTGTCCGTGAGAAAATCAGTAATAATTTCTGCACTCTGACGCACTAAATCTGTACGGTTGGTTTATTATTATGGACTTGAAGCTTAAAAGCAGAGTCAGCGTCTACCCAGAGTCTACGAACAGAGGGAGTTTTGTATTTCAGTTTTTGTATTTTTCTCTTGCTTAGCACTTAGGGTCACGTAGGGTCAAGGGATATAGAGGAAAGAAACGAGATCGTAAATCTGAAATCTGCTTATGGCTGTCTCTGTAATGGATTTGGATTTGTATTTCATGTTTCTCATTACGGAAAAGCCTTTTCGAATCCATAATTGAACAAAAGCCGATAATAATTCTAAACCTCAGTTTAGTCGTCGAAACTGTTTTAAAATCTGTCATCACGGCCCCAAATCCAAAAAGCAGATTGGCGTTTAGCTATAACATTCCAACTTTCCCTTGATGCCAAAATTATGCATTCTCTTGGCTTCATAAGTTTAATCCATGTTTCTGGGTATTGTCATTGATTCCACTCCGCCTCTTCAGAACATTGTAAATGTGAATATTTCTCACGATTTCCATGAGTCATATCGTTTAACAGGCAGCGGCTGCATGAATTTTTCGTTTGATGATGATCCTTACCGAAAATTGTTTTTCTTGGCATTGCACGAGGGACCCATTTACGTGTCCAATTAAATTCCTTGCTCAAAGACTTTTGTTGTCCTTAATGCTCCTTCTAATTCAGTTTTATTATTCATTCAAGTGTCAAGAATCCATTGGATATAATGGGGGACTGATGATACTTGGAAGTATCCTTTAGAATTGACTCTATGTTGGGGGTAAATGGCTTCCTAATGAAAGGGCTCCTTTGGATCTCAATTTAAAAACCACAAGGGAGCTTAAATGCTGAGGAAATTGAACAAGAATAGGATCATTCTGAAGCTATTCAATTCTTTTGTGGTTAGTTTGAAGAAATTCAGAATAAATTCTAAGGGTAGTTTCTAATTTCTAGAATAAAGGTTAACAGTTGAGTAAAATGATCTTCAGTCTTGTATAAAATTGGATGCACTAATGACAAATCAGTTGATTGTCGTCACACCCAGGGACTATTCGCTTTCTTGATGAAGCAGAGACTGAGTTTGTGACATAACAATAAGATTAGGAAGGACTCTGCGTATCTAGAGCGGAATAATACGTGGGTGGATAATCGCTTCCTGGGAGGTTGGAATGGTGACAATGAGAAGCTAAATGGAGTCGCCCATAAATTATCATTAGTCTCTAGCCAGGTTGACAATTTAATTGTTTCGAATTCCAGCCTAAATGCGAGAATGACCTAATTTGAGTAGAGTTTTAAGAGTTCAAGACTTGAATGTTTTATTTTTCCAGGCATCAATGGATCTTCCACCGGACAAAGCAAAGCTCCTGAAGCAGTACGATGATAAACGAAAATGGGAAATTGTTTGCGATCAGGAATTAGTCCAAGCTCGTGATCCACCTGGGAATTATCTGAGGAAATTGCAGACGTACCTCGACCCTAAAGCATCCAAAAGCTTCAAAGTAAGGTTTCAATCGTAAGTCGTATTCAATACTGAGGTATTTTTTTAATCTTGTACAGAAACGGAAAGGCGTCGGAGATGCGACATCAACTCAAGTTTTGAAGGATTTGGAGATTTCATTACGGACAAATAACATTGAGTAATGTTCCTTTCTGGGTGAAAATTGTGTTCAAAACTTGAATGTTTTATTTTTCCAGGCATCAATGGATCTTCCACCGGACAAAGCAAAGCTCCTGAAGCAGTACGATGATAAACGAAAATGGGAAATTGTTTGCGATCAAGAATTAGTCCAAGCTCGTGATCCACCTGGGAATTATCTGAGGAAATTGCAGACGTACCTTGACCCTAAAGCATCCAAAAGCTTCAAAGTAAGGTTTCATTGTCGTCGTATTCAATTTTCAATACTGAGGTTATTCTTTTTTGACTCTTGTACAGAAACGGAAAGGCGTCGGAGATGCGACATCAACTCAAGTTTTGAAGGATTTGGAGATTTCATTACGGACAAATAACATTGAGTAATGTTCCTTTCTGGGTGAAAATTGGATGGGATTTTACGTTTGATTTAATTTTACAGATGGGTTCGAGAATTTTTGAATGAGCAGAATCACGGATTGGAAGTGTTGGTGGGGTACTTAAACTTTCGTCTAGTCATGATGAGGTAAAACTAAGAAATTGATTATTTTGTAAAGTGTGATTAGAGTTTTGTAGTGACTTCGTCGTCGGGTCCATTCCCCTTCTCAGTCTCGAGCTTGAGCTTGTACAAGTATTTGTTGAGGAGGAGGAGGATTGCGTATTTGGCAATGTAACCGGTGATACTTGCAGCAATTAGAATGTACGACCGATGAGATATGTAGAGCCATAAAATAATCCCAACGAGCCAAAGAACGATACCGAATCGGAAGCTAACCTTAGCGTGGTAGACGTTGTCCTGAAATAATCTGTTACTGACAATTCAGCTTTTAATTTACTTATGGAAACTTACCGTCTTCACACACAAGAATCGGATGACGATATTAGCAAAATCGACAACGTCAAGTACCCACATCGCAGCTAGAACCGCTGCTGATTTGCCTATGGTTGAAAGTGCCACTAAGAAATCCGAAAAAGTGGATTAGCATACATTTAGAGTTTGTAATAAATAAAGTCTTTCCTGACATTCGTTGATTACGTTTCCGACAAAGGTGCAATAACGATGGCTCTGGTCCTCATCGATGCAAATGAGCTTGTAGTATTTCAAACCCAAAATCAGAAGTAGCGTTTTAATCGCAATGAACGCCTGTTGGGAAACAAAAGGAGTTTCAGTTTTTCTGGGAAAAAGTGTAAGATTTAGTTTACCCCTTCCCCTACGGATGCGAATTTCACCCATGTTCTCAACGTGTCCAGGGTAGCTTTGATGGTGAACATCCTTACGTTCCTGGAAATGATTCACTGATGAATTTGGTTAGAAGCTGGCAGCGTTTTGAGACGCTTTAGAAGGTAGCTTATGGTCGACTGACTTTTTAATTGGGCGAGGCGTTGGAAAAAATTGCCAGCGAGGCAGCGTCTATATGTTGCAAGTTTATTGCCACCCATCGCCCAATGCGTAGAAGTATCCAGAAGCGATTGAAAGTTTACGACTCATTAAGAATTTCTGTTTATAAGACGAGGACTATGATTCTGACGAGAGAGGATGGACAAGGGTGTCGAATTGCAAATTCGAGTGAATTTAATGGAGCCTGAGACTGACAATGGAATGGCTGTTGCAAAAAAATAACTCGAATCTGTCGATGCTTTGATGATTCAACCTGTTTTATTCTTGACACTTTTTTTATAGGGACGATGAACGACAATTGGCAGAAGCCGAAGCTCAACAAAGTAATAGCACCGGGAACCTGAGCAATGGTGCAGGTACGACTGGGACCTTGAAATCAATGTCCAATGGGAATTCTTCTGGAACCGGGACACTTGGTCATAGCAGTCGAATGGGGAGTCCAGGAGCAATCAAAAAGAGACAATCTAGGCTCCTTACTAAGCTCAACATGGGTGATGCCAAGGACGATATTCATGTAAGATTTACAGAAGACCAAAAGACCAACACCCACGCTGATTTTGTGATGTTTCAGGTGTGCATTCTCTGCCTCCGTGCAATTATGAACAACAAGCATGGCCTGAGCAATGTCATCCAGCAGCAGGAAGCGATAAATGCAATTGCCCTCAGTCTCAAGCACAACAGTCTCCGGACAAAGGCGCTGGTGCTCGAACTCCTCGCAGCCATTTGCTTGGTCCAGGGCGGACATAAAATCATTCTAAAGGCCTTTGATAACTTCAAAGATGTGAGATAATTTCCTTTATGAAATCTAGCCAATTTAATTATTGAATTAAAGCTATTTTGGGCTGCGATCCACAGGTATGCAACGAACGCCAAAGGTTTGAGACGCTGGTGGACCACTTTATGCACTTTGAGTTTTTCCATGTTGAGTTTATGGTGAGTTCCAACTATTAAATACTTCCGGTTTGGTCCAAGTTTATCATGAATTTTTAAATTATTTGATTTAGGCTTCCTGTATGCAATTTATCAACATTGTTGTTCACTCCTGTGGTACGTAATTTTATTCCTTTTTACTTTATTACAAGTGTTTGATTCTAAAAACTCATTTTAGATGACATGAACGAACGAGTGTACTTACAATACGAGTTTTCCGTTTTGGGAATTGATGTTTACCTGGACAAGCTTAAAAATACTCCGTCTGAAGAACTGAGGGTAAGGAGTTCTGTAGACACTTAAGCATGCTTTTAAACCTGATCGGTTGATGTATCGTGTGAGATGTGAATTGAATGTGTTTTATGACCAGGTTCAAATCTCAGCATACCTTGACAATGTGTTTGATGTGGCTGGTCTCATGGAAGACAGTGAAACCAAGTCTGCAGCGATCGAGCGTGTCTCTGAACTTGAAGACGAGATTTCCGTAGTCAAAGAAATGTACCAAAAACTGGAAATGGACTCACTCTCGAGAATGGTAGAGTTGGAAACTCGTATAAAGGAAATTGCCGATGAGAGAGACGCCCTGATTTCTAAGCAAAAGGAAATTAGTGAAGAAGTTACCACTCTACGGCGAACTGTGACACAAAAGGAAGAGGAGTCAAGGACGTTGATGGAAAAGTTCAGAAACAGTGGGAGTCACATTACGGAAGCAGACTCAACTTCCAAGTCACCTATACCGAATGCTGGTGCTCCCCCTCCACCAGCTCCACCTCCTCCCCCACCACCGCCAATGTCAGGTCCACCGATGCCACCACCACCGCCTTGCTTCCCTGGCCTTGGAGGACCACCGCCACCACCTATGATGGGTGGGGGTAAAAATATGACAATCAAGCGAGCCCTTCAACCAAAATGCAAGTTACCAACCCTTAACTGGACTGTGCTCAAGTAAGTTCCAAACCTCTCAAGTATTTAAATTAAGGCTTTAACTGGGTTTTACTTTTAGGCCGAGAGAAGTGAAGGGCACAGTTTTCAACCAACTGGACGATTCAAAATACTACAATTCCATTGATTTTGACAGTTTTGAGAAACTTTTCAAGATTGGACCAGCAAGTGGAACAGGTTTGAATTTATATAACGTTTTTTGGGAGCATTGGGCATTGGGAGTAATATCGTATTTAATATTTTAGCTCAAAATCTGGACGAAGGGGATGGTGAATTGGCTAGCCTTGGTTCGAAGAGATTCAAGAAACCTGAAGCAGTGTCGCTCCTGGAGCACACGAGACTTCGTAACATGGGTGAGAATTACAGGATTTTTTCTTTTCAGGAAAAGGTTTATAATGATGGATTTTCGGTGAATTAAAATAGCCATTTCCCGTCGAAAATTGGAGCAACCAATTGAAACTGTTGTACGAGCGGTGAACTCATTAGATCTGACTGTGCTGAAATTGGAACAAGTTGAGATTCTCCAGCGTATGGTACCCAACGAACAAGAGGTAAAACTCCATTATACTTCCTTTTAAATGTATTTCCTGGAAGTTAATTTTCATTTCTTTTTAGTCTAAACTCTATCGAGAATACACGATTTCAAGGAAGGATTCCAATTTACTTACTGATGAGGACAAGTTCCTCCTCCAATTATCAAGAATCGAAAGGATAAGCACGAAACTCGGTGTAATGGCCTACATTGCGAATTTCACGGAAACTGCAAACATGCTCCAACCACAAATCCACGCGCTCATAATGGCTTCCAGATCTGTCAGAACATCCGAGAAATTCCACCAACTGTTGGAAATCATCCTAGCCATTGGGAATTACATGAATTCAGCGAAGCGAGGGCCAGCCTATGGGTTCAAAATCCAGGTAAACAGTGAGACATTCTGGGAATTTTTGCTTGTCCTAAACTTACATTCCTTTTGTAGAGTTTGGAATGCTTGTCAGATACCAAATCGATGGACGTAAGTTGAAAATTATTTATCAAATTATGTAGGTGTCGCTAAATTTTTATAATTCTAAAATTCTAGAGGAGACAGTGCCTCATGCATTACATCGTTGACACCGTGGCTGTCAGATTCCCTAATTTGAATTCCTTTGCGCATGAACTCCAATTCATCGAGAAAGCATCCCAAGTCTCACTCGAAAATATCCTAAGTGATCTTCACGATTTGGAGAAGGGGATGGAGTTGACCAAAAAGGAATCTGATTTCTTGAAGCAAAAGAATGAAGTGAATCCAGTAAGTCAAGATGATGGAAAATTGAAACTGGACAAGTTCATTTCATAATGAAAACTTGATTGTTCCAGGTTATGCGTGATTTTCTTGGAACTGCGGAAGACAGACTGAATAAAATCAAGGCCGAGTGTAAAACAGCGGTGAATGACTTTGGAGACTGTGTTGAATTTTACGGAGAAGAACGACAACAAACGGCTACGACTGGGTTCTTCACCTCAATCCTGAAATTCGTTCGTTCCTACAAAACAGCGGAGGCTGAGAATGAGCAAAAGAAGCGTGTTTCAATGAAGGCTCAATCCCCACCTGAACCTGTCAAGGTCACCGGAAAGAAACAACAGGTAACCCTTTTGTGATGTAATTTCAAATGGAGGATTTTTAACTTTTGTGTGGTTTCATAGGAGGCCTTGATAAACGAATTGAAGCGTCGCCAAGTTTCTGAGAATAACAAGAAGCTCCAAGAAACTTATCACGGAGCCCTGGAGGACATTTTATCCGATCTGAAGAACGAGCCTTACCGACGAGCGGATGCACTACGACGAAGCCAGCGTCGAAAAATAGATCAACGACTCTCGAAAAATTTTGACGAGCTGGACGTGTGAGATCTTCCTTCGTAAATATACTCAAGTTAAAACTGCATGCAACTCCAGCCACGCTCCAGTCAAGTTATCCTGGTGAGATTCCCAGATCGCCTGACCCATGTTCCTGTTTAATTATGTTGGTAAGAATAATTATTTTTATATGAGGAAATTATTGCTGCCTCCGTCGTGCTTTCTCTGCCATCAATCCTGGAATTTGTGCCTTCTTAAAAAACAATGTTCAAGCTCTGTTCATACAACGTGTTTAACAAGTATTTAGTTTGTGTGTGATATAACGGAAGCCGTCGATCTTCTTAGCCCTGTTCAAATAAGGATTAAGGAAACAAATATAGAAAAATAACTTTTCAACGACCTGAGCCATTCATAGGTCTTATACAATACTCCATTCCAATATTTAATTTACGAAAATAAAACTTATAAGCTAAGCTCAATGGGCGAACGTTTACCTACCATACAAAGTTTTTGACACACTTCCCCGTAGGTGAGCGCGACGTTCCACGTTTACATTTCCTTCCTGCGAGGACACCAACGGCGTAGTCTGTTGTATCTGAGCGAGAAATGCATTGTGGAAGGGCAACTCCTGGGATAAACTGGAGAACTTCAGAAGCCTTGCAGCCCGAATCAGCGCTGCCAATGCGAACGCAGCGGTTGTCGTGCATAACGAATTCTGATTGGGTGTTCCGGCCTCCGACAAGGTGGAATGAAAATGTCTCTTCAATACAAGGATTCAGTGTGCAGTGGTAGATCCCAGTTTCAGGCTCAAGCGTTAGCCATGAATCAGGGTTACAAGGGCCCTGGAAACCATAGGAAATATGAACAACACCGCTTCCTTTGCTTCAACGAATTTAGAGTTTACTTGTGTAAAAATTGGGTAGCAGCGATTAGTTCGTTGATCGTAAATGAGGGTCCGTCTGCTCTTTTGTTTTGATTCGTCGCAGCTACACTCTCCGCAGAGTTCATCCGATGGGACAAAAACCATGTTTGGTCCACACGGTCCTTGGCTCTGGCTCGAGTAGCATTGGTTCGATTCAGAATGGAAATAGTGCCCGATTTCTTTGCAGGAATTCGGGTTTCTTAAATTCAATTGACAATTAGGACTATACTAGGGAATGTACCCAAAATGAATTTCTAGGATTGGAATTTACGCAGGAGGATTTGATTCTCTGTCGCTAAACAGGACTTTATCTTCCTCTCCGAAATGGATTTGAGGTCTTGCTCTAGCTGACCTTTCGATTGAGCTGGAATGAACTGCGGTGGTCAACGCTGCTACTATGGTCAAAACATGGATGGAATGACACTTCCGTGAATTAATTTTCAGATGCATTTCAAGCACCTCGAGACGTTTTGAAATTGCAATTGGAATTGTATACACTTTATATAATAGAGATTTCCGAGTCAAGTGCTTGACAAACTGGTTTCGTCTTCTGCGGAGATCACTTTAGTTAATACTTTCCGTTTAAATGACTTTGATTAATTCCTCATAAATTCGTGGAATGATAATTTCAAGTTTTAGAATAATTATGACATCAGAAATTGATTTATTCGTATAAAGTTCTCACTGGAAAGTGACCCACGCCTTTAGGATTATAAAGATCATTTTAATTTGTGACACATTGGGATAGGTTGGCAAGTGTCAAGCTTGTAAACTTGGCCACAGAGAATTGGGGTCATGACACAAGTTGTTGGCTCAGGGCACGTCTGTTCTTCGCATGTCACCGGCTGCTTTCTCTCCTCGTCTGAAAAAATGAATTAAATTAAAGAAATTCCACAATGGAACGATTTAAGTTCGTACCATCTTCTTGATTCCGATTTCGGTTCCGGTTCCATTTTTTCCATTTCCGGTTTCCAGCTACTTCCAATAGAGCGATGAGGAGGAGCGTCAGGAGTAGAAACTTGGATTTCATTCCGACAAATGATTCCCATTCAACACCAGGAACGAAACTGGGATCTCGTACTGTGATACTCAGTTGTCAAAAATAATTGTCCTGCCGACGTTTTAGTAAAACTCCATTTTTGTCATATTGTCCGTGACGCTCGATGCAACTGACATTTTGAGGTTTTCCTGACAAGATGAAAGTAATTATATCGTTAACGGCGTTTCCGTTTGTCATCCTGTCACTTGTCAATGTCACCTTAAACGCAAACGGACCGGCGAGGCGATTATCGCCTCCAGAGCAGATCAATCAGAGAGTTCGCCAAGCGTTGGATAACCTTCGACGGTTTCGAGCTTACGTGTCCATGGAAAGCGGTGGTCCAGCCTCCAAGGTGAATATTAAGCAACTGACTCATGGGTCACCATGTACCGTCCAATCAGCGGCAATGGCAGGCGAAGTTCCTCTTCCGTTGGATGCTGAAGAGTCTGATGCTCCACACCTTTCAGCCAATGATCTGTCTTCAGGTAATGAACAACTTCCTGCCAATGAACTACTTACAGGAAATGAACAGCCTCCGGCCAATGAGCCACCGCCAGAAAAAGAAAATGAGTTGCCTCCAGTAAACGAGCAGTCTTCTGCCCACGAGCCAATCGACGAGCCGCTTCCAGGAAATGAACTCCCTGCAGCTAATGAGCCGCTTCCACCTGATGAGCAGTTTCCAGTGGAAGACTCCCTTCCAGCCAATGAGCCGTCATCAGTGAACGATCCATCTCTAGCCAATGAACCTGATGCCTGCATCCAAAGCTCGGTCTTCGATTTAAACGACCCAATTTACTCGGAAGCCCTTGAGTGTGATCCAGTAAAAAAGATATGCCTCTGCCTTCTTCGCTTTCCCACTCAACCTGGAGACCTGGATGTTAAAGGGAAGTGCCCTTCGAAAGAAGGACTTTTATGCAATTCGGACGATGATTGCGGTGCATATCTTCGCTGTACAGAAAGACTTCGAAATCCCATGGGGAAGAGGAATGCGTTGGGTCAAGTCTACGACTACGCTGAAGAGGACTCTGCAAATGAAGAAAGATTCTGCACCAGAGGACAAGGAGGAGTTGGTCAGAATACTCAAACTGGAGAGGTCATGGACGCAGAAGGTGGAGGTGACAGCGGCGGTGCTGACAACGCCGTGAGAACGATTGCAAAGCAGAACGACGCTACTATCTCGCTGTTCATCTTCACCCTTGTAGTTTTCAACAATGGGCTATAAAAAGGACATCGATCCACAATCTGACCTTCTTGGCTTCGGTGGGACAAAATGAGGTCATTGACAAGTCTAAGCGAGTGGATAGAGTGCTCAATCGCCCTTGGGGGTGCGTGGGCAAAGAATTTGGATCTGCGCCAGCGCACTGACAGGGTTCCGTTTAGTTTTGGCCATTACTTTTCGAATCTAGGCATTTTGACATTATTGGCTGACTTTGGGAATTTGGAAAGGTAAGAAAACTAATTTATTGAAACAATGGAGCATAAAGTTAATTCAAAGAACGAGTGAAAGGAAGGTTAAGAATAAGGTCATTCCAACACCATGTTCCGACAGTTCCTTTCCAATTTATTTACCGCTGAGCAGGAGTAATTGAATAACTCTGAATTAATTTAAGGACTGAGCTGTGAATCAAGATTCCTCAAAAGCCATGGCCATCAGCAGTGTCAGCAAGATGACAGCAGACGAAAAATCGGACGCTCTCCTGAAAATTCTAAAGGAAATGAAAGCAAATCTGGGAAAACTCGCAGCTATTCAGGATCAAAGTTTCAACAAATTGGCAATCATTTTAGAACTGGCGGACGTAGTCATGTATATGGAGAATGATGAAGAAATCACCGAACTCGAGGAACAAGTGGCCAAACTTCAAGTAGAAACGGAAGAATTGAAGAAGCAGTTCGTCAAACATGAAGCAGAGGTGAAAAAGTTTACGTTTCACAAGTGATAAAGCATTGATGGACTGAAAAATGAAATTCTCTGGAAATACGTAATTCAATCAGCAAAGCATTATGAATAAATTCAACTGTAAAGTTACTGGTCATGGCTCTGAAATGATGTTGGTTTTAAATTTATTTTGGCCTTTAACTGACAAATCCCTATAAAATAAATGAAAAGTAACAAAATTAATTGCTTATCCAGCCCCTTCCCCTCACCGTTCGTATTCGTAAATAAAATTGTAAGAGTAATTAGAAATCGGCAAAGACGCTGTTCGAGAGATGGTTGCAATGACTGCTGGCGAGGTTCGGCCAATCGCAAATCTTATCTTTTGGATTCCATTCCGTCCCTGCTTGACATGAGAACTCCACTGGAACACCGTGGACACACCAGTAGTACTGAAAAAAAAAAACGATTTTAAATTCGACCGGAATAATTTTCTTTTTTACCTTTCGACAATCTTTGTGCTCGTAGTACTGCTGTTTTGAACAGTCATAGTCTGAAAGCGGAAGCTCGTTGTCATCTTCAGTGTTCCCCGGAGGTGGGGGTGGAGCGACAGTCTCCCCTGGTGCTTGCGGAGTAGCTGGTGCAGTAGTTGTTGCCACTGTGGGTGGTGGACTCCAGCTAGGAGGCGTGGCCTGGCCAGACGGCACTGGAGGTTTGAGCCAATCGGGACGCGTGTCTGGTCTTGGTTCCGCCACAGGTACGACGTAGCCTTTCATCCCTTTAGAAAATCAATTTCTTTAGTCAAGGTCGTTGAATGGTCCTATCCCCAGTTTACCTTTCATCAAGGACGTCAATCAGAATATCCTTCTTCCCACAGACACCTCGGAAGTCGTCCATATCAATGGCCCAATTCATTGCTCCAGCGTAGCCTTTCTTCTTGATCCAGTCCATTTTTATTTTCAGAGAGTCTGCATCTTCGTATCCAATCCAGTTCTTCCCAAAGTAGGTATAGGGCACAAGTCCAACGTCATCGTATTTCACCGTCCAGTTTTTTGATGATTTGAGGTAAAGACAGATCTGTGAAAGTGACATTAGATGGGTCATGTATGCCTCATTTCAGTGGATGAATACGTTTAATTAAGTGTACCTCATAGTAGCTGATGAAACCACGGGCACGAGTATAATCACCAGGATCTCCACCTGAAAACAACATTATAAGGTGCATAAATCCCGATTACAAGCGAAAATGCAATTGAAGGTACTTACCATTCATCCACTTGACAATGTAAGCACTTCCGGGCTGTGTATTCTTCTCATCCCCAAGGATATAAGAGCGACCATAGAAGGCAGTGCCTATGACCAATTTGTCCGGTTGACATCCCATGTCAACCCATAACTGCGTGCCGTCGTTCACATTCAAGTTTTCATATGCGTACTGGTCAAAGGGGCGCTTGTATAGCGGTGTATGGACGTCAGCGTACCCGACCCAATTCCCTAAAAATTAAATTTTTAGAACAGATCCGCCGCTGCGGCGTAGCAGTGCCTGTATATAGTACATTTTACCTCTCAAGTCATACGTCATAACGTGCACCGCGTTCATAATGCTGCACAACTCCCTCACGTAGTAGCCTTCTTGAAGCCTAAACTTAGCTACTGGGACAGCCATTGTGATTTCCCAGTGCGGATTTTGTGCATCAAATGCTGCCCTTAGTTCTTGAACGAATTCCCAAAATCTGTCCTTGTCTGATGAAGAGCCGCCGCGATCACTTGCTGCAGGATACTCCCAATCAAGGTCAAATCCGTCAAAGTTATACCGTTTCAGCAAAGCTAATTTCAATTAAAATAAATTCAGTAAAGACTCCCATCCACAATTTTGGAAAACTTTACCAACGGCGCTGGCGATGAAAGATTTCCGCCTTGCTGGAATCGATACAAGTTGGCTGTATTTCTTACCACCCTAAAACATTAATTTAAAAATCAGCGATGATTGTTAAGGGTCAAGGAGGGTAGTCACCTCTCCCCAACCTCCAACGGCGACAGCCGTTTTCAGCTTAGGGTTCTTCAGCTTCAAATCTGTAAACTTCTTGAAGTTGCCTTTCTGCACATCGAACTTTAAAAAAATTAAAGTCAGAATATCCAATTGAATTAATCGAGTTTTCTTACTTCTTCGTCCAGAATGAGTACTTCCCAGGTCACATTTGATACTCCAACGAATGAGTAGATGAGATGAGTACATTTTGTATATGGGATGTCGTCCACGGTGTATGAACCAATGGAAGGGCGGTAAACTGCCCAATTGCTTAGAAAATGGACACATTACAAACCATAGCCTCAAGTCATGATCAATTTATTTACCTGTAGTAGCAAGTTACCCTTGCAGGCTTTCCACCGTTCCCAGCGGTTTCGTTGAAACCGTGAGCAAGCGACACGAGCAAAGCGAGAATCCACACGATGGCGCTAGGTTCTGTGGCTTTCATTTTCAAAATGGCCGTCCGTCCGACGGTTTTTGGATCTGCGTTTCAGTCCTTTGGACAATAAATGTTTTTCAATTTCTGAAATCGGTTCGTGTGCTGTCTTTTGCAAACTGTCAGATTTTGGCAGCACCTCGTCTGATTTTCGTCTGCGAAAGAAAGAGTCGACGGTTCCTTTAAATGCTTTCCTTAACGAGCGTGAAGACGCGTTTGGAAGGTATAATCGTATGGGCTAATTGTAAGTCAGTTCCCGGTGCTTGACCCCTTGGGATCTTCATGGAAAAGATGATTAATGACATTTACAGTTGATTACTTATTTTCCAGTTTCCATTTAGGCAAAAGGTTAATTAACATTCTTCTCCAGTCAGCACACGCGAGTTCTGGGTAGATTGCAAATTAAAATGCAAAGAACCGTAGGGAACCAAAGGAGTTTCAACTCGTTCCTTAATGAAGGAACTCATTAAGGTTAGCGACATACCGCTAATAACAATCCATGAATTCACACCTCAGAGATTTACCCAATTAACAACTCCACACCTGCAGTGGACCCAAAACACTTTGCAAAAAGTAACAAACGAAACTTCATCACCTCACAAAATGTATTTTAGCTATGGAATTTAATTTTAAAAAATCAGTTTTGAATTTTAATTTAATTTATAAAGGCTTGACTAAATATAAGTTTTTAATTATTACTTGGAGCAGGATTAGATTTTCCAAAAATGGAATCAATCACGGTGTTTGCAACAGAACGGACGTTGTCGTTTGTAGTAAAGGTGAATGATCCACGTAGGATTTCAGGGAGGCTGAAAGAATTGACCCCGCCAAGGAGCGTTCGTAACCCGGCGTTGACCCTTTCGATTGGATACGGTGGCTGGGTTGGCAATTGTGATATTTGCTGCAGCGTTTGTTCCAATTGCGGAAGATTCTTGTCATTGTTTCCATTGTTTCCATTGTCGCTGCTTCCAACACCGACACGAATGCTGGTGTCTGAACTGCCTGCTTCGCCGTCTCTGATTGGCAGGAGAGAACCTGTTGAGGCCCCGCCCCCTCCGTATTTCCTTGCCCTTCTCAACGCTTTCAAGTGTCGGATCAGCGGGGTATATCGATCATCGTCGTGCGGACGGGCTTCCACCGCTGCCTGAAACAAGAAGTAAAATGAAACCATGTTAATACCCGTAAGTTAGTCAATCCTTAC
>VNWY01000881.1:0-25925 GCA_009869845.1 Pseudachorutes palmiensis | reverse complement strand
TACTACGAGGTCCCTTTCCTCATGGCAGGCGCTTCTCCCGTAAAACTCGCAGGTTGCGGCAGAAATCCTCCTCCCGTTCTCACATACTTCACTATTTTTCTTAAACCCTGTCATTCCATTTCACCACCCCACCGAACGATATTCCGTTATTTTGGGATGGTTTCTAATTAACAATTCTGTTAATTAATTTCCATATTTAGTATTGGCAGTTGCTATTTTTTCGGAATTTTTTTCAATCCCGAAATCAAATAATGTTTTTTCTTAAGTTATTAAAGTTTATGAACGTACTTATAAGTGAACTCCTGAGGTCACTCATAATTTTAGAATTTGTTTGACCTTCTAATCGAAAGGTCAAAATTCTTTTCGAAAGTTGAGTCGACTTGTATTTAAAAGTGCCACACCGTTAAACATCCTTCCAATTTAAAAAAAATAGATTTAAGTTGAACTTTGTTGGATTTGATGTGATTTTTGTATGTGGAAATTTATCTTTCCGAAAAAAATAACAATGTCAGAAATCGACACGCATTTACAAAAGAATTTCATCGCTTAATTTGACTCAATTTAAATTAGTCAGCATTTTGGGAAAACCAAATGGATAAGATATTTGTGAAAAAAACCTTTTCCGGTTAGAAGATACGGGGGTTTAGGGGGAGGCGGTTTAGATGCCGCAACCTGCGAGTTTTACGGGAAAAGCGCCTGCCATCAGAAAACGGACCTCGTAGTACCTGGGATCAAATGAGATCTCCGAAAACTCCGGTTTGTGTTTCACTGTCAACAGTCTCCAGATAGGATTCGAATGTCTCATGGTCCGACTCGTAGTCTGACATCATCAGCTCATTCGCCGTTGAGATCTTCTCTTCCATCAAGTCTTCTGAATCCTCATCCCCCTTATCGAATGACTGCACTTGCTCTGTGTATTTTGGTCTTCGCCTTGGAGACGTTTGAGTCTCCGTGGACTTTAGTTTTGTGAGATCAGTTGAATTTTCTTCATCAGAAAGGAATGCCCAGTTCCGCACTTGAGTTGCGGGGTAACCGAAGAAAGGATTAGGATCCGTCTGTGTCTGCGTATTGCTATTGGCTTCGTCAAACGAGTCCATTTTGGTATCAGTCAGCTTCAGTTTCTTTGGCAGTGGTGCACTCCCAGATGATGCTGGGATTTGGTTTATCAAAGGAGTCGTCTGCGTCATCACCGTACCCAAGGGCTTTGTAGTAACAGACCGCTTTCTTTTTGTGACTACTGGTGTTTGAGTCTGGGCTGATACCCGCATCTTCTTCGTCTGGGTGTGAGCAGATTTCTCATGTGTTTTGACTGGAAGTTCTCCAGCATGATAGGATGTAATGGTGCCGGTTGTATTGGTGATTTTGCTCTCCGTCTGACTATGCTGCGTGGCAGACCTCTTGTGCCGAGGAGCGACAGATGTCTGAGTTCCTACGTCTATTGCCATCGTGGTAATTACTGGACTAATGAATCTAACCACGGGGTAAATAAATTCATAAATGACAGTACCAGGCGGGGGCAGTGTCAATTTCGGCAAGATTGGGACGAGCTTCTTGTACGTTGATTGAGCAGTTGAGACTGGAGCACATGTCTTATGAAAAGCCTTAGGATGAAAGACTAGTGGTTGAGACTCGAGACGTAATTCATGCACCACTGGTGAACTTTGATTCATGGAAGGAGAGGCCTTGTCCTTTATCACAGTAGGATCCTTTGGTTTGACTGCCAGAGCCTGTTGTCTTTTTCTGTAAAGAAATCACATTTACAGCTCCTGTTTAACAAAGAGTTGCTTTGGGATATTAGAATGAAAACAAAACTCACGCAATGACTTCTTTGTACCATGAAATATCAGCATGATGAAGTTTGTTTCTTTCCAAGTGCTTTTGAAGCCCTCCAAGTGTGAAGAACCGACTGCTGCACGTTAAACAGATCATCCCCAGTCCACATATGCGTTCATGACGTCGCAGCTCTGCGTTCGTCCCGTATCCACGACGACAGTTTTGGCAAGCGCTGGTAATTGATCCATGAACGTTGTCGTAGTGCTGAGAAACGAAGCAAATTCGTCAGTGCTATTTCATGAGCGTAATGAGCATTATTCAAGTTTAATTACCCGTTTTAGATAAATCAGATTTTTGAACACTTTCCTTGGCGTAGCATGATGTGCGTAATGGCATTGATCAACAGGGCAAGTGTACCTCACTTCTTCAAAATGTGTGCTCAGATGAGCCGGGCATTCAGTGCTAGGGATCTTAAGGCCACATCCTGGATAATTGCACGTCATGATGGGGACTCTACCAAGCAGGAAGTCAACTGACACTTGACAAATGAAGCATTTATCCTTGAGCCCTTAAAACAGTAAAAATCATTAATCATCTTTTACTATCTTTACAAATCACAATATTTTGTAGTTGCACCAATTCTAACAAGTTACAATAAACCATTAGTTATGAGGCATTAGTAAAACCAATCGAGTGAGGCCCTTCACTTTTTAATGCAAGGCCTCAACAGTGACATGGCCTCATGGTTTTTTGTAACTTCTTAGAATTTACACAATTTAGATTTCGTTTTGACATACATTTAGCGGATACCGCAGAAGGCTCCTGGGCTCCTGGTTCGAGTGATACAGTCGTGTTCGGGTCGTGAACAACATTAATGATCTTCCTCATCTTGTCAGAGATGTCTTCTGGTTCGAGTGATACAGTCGTGTTCGGGTCGTGAATAACATTAATGATCTTCCTCATCCTGTCAGAGATGTTGACTACAATGTTTGGATTTTCTTTCCCCGGTCCCGAAGTCTTCTTAACATTAACAACTTTAGATCCTGTGTCATTAGTCTGGTGTCCAGTATTCTTCTTTCCATAGGTTCGTCCTGGTGTATTGACTTTGATTTCTTCAATAACTTCTGCCTTGTTCGCCACTTGATCAGTAGTGACAGGAAACACCTGGTTCTTCCTACGGGCTTTGCTGATAACCCTTTCGCCATCTTTCTTTGCCACTGCTTTTGACGTAGCTTCTTTTTCTTGTCCAATATCTTCCTTCAAACCATTCTCAGCTTCACCTGGTTGTTTCTTATCTCCTACTTCAATGCGTTGGTTATTGTAATGAAGTAGACTGACAGCTGCCAGTAAGCGCATGTTCTCTCCAATTGTAGATGTGTTTGTGGATACACTGTTGCGTAGTAGTCCAAATCTTTCAGCCCTGGGAGCTGGAATCGAATACCCTTCATACGTCGACCGGTTAATTGGTAGCAGGGATGGTGGCAACCGATTCGCCCTTCTTTTCGCTCCTGCAGCATATGTATCCATAATGTTGATTTCTCGGGATGGTTACTATTATTACTATATGTCCTGGCTCTTGGAAGGTCTTGGATACGTCGTTAGTAGAAGGTGACTGCGGTAATAAGGCACATGAGCGGATGATTGAGGAGACACGTGGGTTCCTCCCGTGTCAGAGGTGGAGGTGGAGGTCAGTCCTGATTCGAAGCGGCTGATGTCCAGCTGCCATGCCCGATGTTCTGGCCAACTGTTGCGTGAGAACTAAGATTCCTGGGTGTTGATTCGAGGCGGGTAGTAGCAGGATTAATGATTTTCCAGAGTGTCCCGTGCGGGTATTTTTCGGAGCAACTCTTCGCCTCCACAAAGTTCAGGATTTTCGACGCGGGACAGAAACCTCATCATCATTTGCCCTTTAGAATGGAGGCTGTAAAACATACTCTCATGCACCACTCACCGACCACACATGGACAGAAGTAACCTTTGACATTCAACAAATTACAACATGACATTCACTCCAAAATCCCATGATCATCATCCTCAGCCCTGAAAAATGCTAAATTACATTATAAATATACAAACCACGGCTAAACTCAGCTTTAAATTACTAGTAAACTTGTATAAAAATGAATAAATAAATCTTGATTGTGAATGATAATGTAATTACACTTGTATTTACTTTATATTTATATATTAAAAGACCTCTAATGGAATTAAAAGGTTGTTGGTGTTATTTAATTTTACATATTCTCCCATTCTGAAGGCATAGGTCAAAGGTCAAATGGAGAACGAATGCCCAGCTACTTGGGTGGTGATTTCTAACCACGAAGAATCCGCCTCCTTCTCCTCTCTTCTCATCCACTTACTCCGATTTTAAACACTTGAATAATTTTTATTACGTGAAATAATGATTAATTTTGTACATAATTGACGTCGTGTTCCGTGATTACCTTTGACTTGTGCTGACTGGTTTGCAGAGTTCCTGTTTGCCCTGTCAAGGGCTAAGGTCAGAGGTCAATGGATCCGAAGTAGGTCAAGATATTCGACCCAATGTGGATCCATTTCAAGTGATTTATATTTGGTGATCGTTAAATTGAACTCTAATTCATCAGTTCCAGCATCTCCTTCTAATGGATTCCAGCAATCCTAATTTTAGCTAAATGATAACAAATGGTTAAAGACAGTCCAGTATGCAAGAGAAATGGGAAAATGCCAACAGTCTGTATAAAATATATCCCAATGGACATCCAGGGAAGAACCAAGTGGACAAGAGCAATCAGGTAAAGACACTGACAGTATTATGCAAATGCCTATAGGTTATTTTTATTATTCTTTTCAGCTTAGAGCAACTGGCACCGAAGCGTCGAGAACGCCTACCAACGGAGCCAGGCTTGGGATCTATAGTTGCTGTTAGGACGTCGACATGGACTCAAGATACATCTGCAAGCATGTCCTCCTTTGCCGACTTTGGAGGCTCGTCTCTTATGTCAAGTCCAGTCAAATCACCATTTGCCAATACGCACACAGGGGCCGAAGAATCAAAGCGAAGAGATCGACTACCAACAGAGTCAGGAATTGGTTCCAGTATGGCTGTTAGTTCCTCAGGATGGGATGCTACGGCTAGCATGTCATCCTTTGCAGATTTTGGAGTCAGCTCATCCCTTTCTTCAAGCCCGGTCAAGTCACCTATTTCTAACGCACAATCGGAAGTAGAGGATGTGGAAAACATGCACAAAGGTAAGGGCACGTGAAAATAATTCGAGACATCGGAAAGGTACCCTTTGGTTGTGTGACATGGGAGTAGAGATTATTGGCTTGTTCTTTTCATATAGGCTCTACCCTTCAAGTTCCACGGTCACCAAGAACACCAACAGTAGCTAGATCAATGGGCCACATGATATCGCATCGATTTTCAAAGATATTCAAGGTTGCCACTTGTGACTACTGCTTCAAGCAGATGATTTATGGAGTTAAATGCAAGGAGTGCAAATTCAAGTGCCATCGAGACTGCGAGCCCAAAGTGCCACCAAGTTGCGGTCTTCCAGCTGCATTTATCGATGTTTTTGTAAAATCCCTGCAAGAAGGTAAAAGTTAGTCTAATTATTACTTTTGAATTTCATACTGCTGGGTTTGTACTGATCTTTTATTCATCATATTTCTCAGGTGATTCGCCCATCCTAAATCGTAGTTCTCCACTAAATACGGGTCGTTTACGGAAGGTGACGAGACCGCCTCAGAACATCTCGATTCAATTTCCAGTAAGCCCCACATTATTTCAGCATTTCTAAACTTATTGCTAGACAACTTCTGACAGTCGTTTCTCATTTTCATTGAAGGGTCCTGATTCCAGTTCGAATACATCGAGTTGTAATAGTTCCACCCGTTCGAGTCCGGCTCTGTTTGCTGTATCAGCCGCTGCCACTCTCGCTACACCAATGTCGGCCACCACTCAGACTCACCTATTTAGCTTTCCAGGTAACTGGCTTATTGGAGATTTTGAATAAAAAAAATTGGTGCAAAGTACAGATCATACCGTTTTATATTTACAGATGTTCCTCCTGCAAGTGGCAACGAATTCTCGCTGGAGTCGAGGTCGTTGATTGACTCTGTGAGCAGTGATATGACTAGTACACAAGCTTCCAATGACTCTGACCGAACTGTGTCTCAAACCTCGGGTTCTGGAAGCACCGATTCTGAAAAAACAATTGCCCTCCGAGTGGATAGTCAAGACAGTCAAGTGTCAGATGCAGACGTGGACGGAGCTGATCGTAGTTCACCAAGACAAAACTCGGTAATAAGGAAGACTAAAAAAAATCATATTTCCATAAAATTTGATTTACTGATGTTGGTAAACTAAATGTTTCCACAGTTGTCCAATCGGGAATGGGAGATTCCATTTGATGAACTCAAACTGGGAGAGGTGATTGGAGTTGGTCACTTCGGTACAGTCTATCGTGGGAACTGGCATGGAGATGTGGCCGTCAAAGTATTGGACCAGAAGTACTTAGACAATGGGAAAATCCTGGATCACTTTAAACAGGAAGTTGCAATTTTTCGGAAGACTCGTCATGAGAATTTAGTCTTATTTATGGGAGCTTGTATGAAAGCACCTCGACTTGCTATCGTTACCTCCATGTGTAAAGGACTCTCACTCTACACTCACCTTCACCTTCGACGTGACAAGTTTAACATGAACAAGACAGTCCTAATAGCCCAACAGATTTCACAGGTAATAATGCAAAATTCATATTTTACTATTAGCTTTACTAGCGGGTTTATATCAATTTCAGGGTATGGGTTACCTCCATGCCCGTGGAATCATCCACAAGGATTTGAAGAGTAAAAATATTTTTCTTGAAAGTGGAAAAGTAGTCATTACCGACTTTGGACTTTTCAGTGTTACAAAGTTGTGCCATGGCGGAAGGTGAGGTTGATTGGCAAGAATAATTAATTTAAACTAATCTTTAACTTTCTTTGATTTTTAGCAAAGGAGATTGTCTAAGCATTCCACCCGGGTGGCTGTGTTATTTGGCCCCTGAACTCATTCTACGTTTAACCCCAACTCAACAACTGGAGAGTGATTTGCCTTTTTCAAAGGGCTCTGATATTTTTGCGTTTGGAACAGTGTGGTATGAGCTTCTTTGTGGAGAGTGGCCATACAAGGATTTGCCACCGGAAGCAATTATTTGGCAAGTGGGAAGTGGAATTAGACAACCTCTCCCAACACTCTTCTCTCGAGATGCAAAGGTAACATTTTCCATCTAAAAGGAATTGTATGCAGTTTTTTTTATCTTTTGTTTTCCACTTTGCAGGAGATCACGATGGTTTGTTGGTCATCGAAACCCGAAGACCGACCAGATTTTGGGCGTTTAGTCAAAAATCTGGAAAAGATTCCAAAGAAACGATTGGCCCGTTCTCCGTCTCATCCCATTCACTTCTCAAGATCCACATTTGAGTTTTAAAGCTAAGGTGGTCAAGTTAACATTTTCCAGTATTCAGCTTAGATCAGGAGGAATCGAAGTGTACGTTACTAGGCCGTTTAATTTTTATTTCTTCATGTGAACTTGTCCTTCCATTATAGTTTTGATTCAGGCAATGAGCAAAGCTGACTTAGGCAGGAGCAGAAGATTAGATTATATGTGACGAAATGCATTTTAATTGTATACATAGCATTTAAAAGGATGACTGATTGAGTAGCTTTTAAACACACAGAGCCTCAGTTTCTTGGCTTCTGTCTTTTTTAACTTTAGCTGTTTCAATGATAGTATTTTTGTTCAATGTGTACTAATTAAGGCTCTTCTTTATAAAAATTAGAGTTACACCTTACAAAAACCTATTATACAAAGTTTTAGAAACTAAAAATCCTTTTCATTTTAAGTACCTTTTTGAACAAGTGAGGTTCGAGCTAAGCTTGAGATAAAAGGAATTTAGTTATTGAAAAAGAAAGTTTAGCTTAGTGAATAGGCGCTTGCGCACCACCAAGAATATTAATTGCTGACCGTTTATTAATTCATACGGAGTCGACGTAATTTAGAAATGACGTAAATTGAAATTTAGAATACGGTTGGTAAACTACTACTTGCGTTTAGACGTTGTACGGCAGCATTGGATCCTTCGTTCTCAGCAAGACGGGGTTTGAAATTTCGATTGTGAGCAGCTTTGATTAGACGGAGGATGTAAGAAGTGGTGAGGTTACGGTTTGTAGTACTTCTTGAGGATGCCCTTTAGCTTCGGTTTCTGCTGTGGGGTCAAAACGTGACTGGAACTCCGTGCAGCTTCGGCCTCTTTCTTTTGACGTGCCACTTGTTCTCCATACAGAAGCTGGTAGAGAGTTTTCCGCATATTTCCGAATGGCACGAACAGGCCTGGCATGTTCATCATCTGATTGGCCAGTGTCTCGTCAGATGTTTCAGTAATCGGGCGACGCTTCAATGCTGATTTTAGCTTCTTCTCTTGACCGTTACCAGCAGATGTCGTCGGCTCGACTTCGTCCTCAGTTGGATCTGGCCATTGTGACTTGGAAGGACTCTCGCCCTTTTCTGCAGAAGGAGGCTTCTTCTTCGCATCTTCAACTTTTCCTGATGCTTTCGATTTCAACTCGCCTTTGCCTTTTCCCGCTGATTGTGGCTTCACTTTGACTTGAGCTTTCCCTGCAGAAGTCGGCTTCTGTCCAGCGTCAACTTTTCCCGAGGATTTCGATTTCAGATCTCCTTTGACTTTTCCTGCTATTTGAGGCTTCGTTTTAGCTTGAGGTTTCCCTGCAGAAGATGGCTTTTGCCCAGCGTCAACTTTGACTGAAGATTTCGATGTCAACTGGACTTTGGAATTTGCTCCTGATTTTCCTTTCATTTCATCTTGAATTGTCCCCGATGACTTCGATTTCTCACCCATGTCAGTTTTCCACTTGACAGATTTAGTCTTCTTCACATCTTCTCCGACTTCATCACTCTCATCCGGAGATGGTGCAGAAGCGAGTCCCTTGCTTTTGCTTCGTCTTGATTTTTTCTTTTTGGCTTCGAGAGCAGACGACTGGGAGGCGGAATTGGACTCGACATCTGCATCATTCCCGTCTTTCAGAAGATAATCATAAGGGTCTACTGGGTCTGGAGGATTTTTAAGGATTGTGATGTTTCCAGCAAGAGCCATTGATGCCCAACGCCAGCCTGCCAACTCCGGTGATCTTGTCATTCCTCCCCCCGGGCAGCCACGACTAAGGCAAGTTGGGTGCTTGTGGTACTTCATTCCCCTGATGTACCTTGATGTACGCTTGCGAACCTTCAATTTTGGTGGAACCATTGGAACATCCTTGTGGTAGACCTTGCCATCCATGATGTCATAGAAGTTCTTTGGGAATTCCTCTCGGGCTTCGTGTTCCAAATATATGTTCTTGGGTTTGGCCAAGTATTTCGGTTTCTAATAAAATAAGCACATCATTTAAACCACATTACTGCTGCCAAGTTTGTGGCTAGAGTTAGTTTTAAATAAGAACTTACAACCATCAGGAGACGATTGTACATGGCCTCGTTTTCTTTCTTGAGTTCAGGCTTGTGATACGACTTGTGTTGCAAGTAGACCTTTGGACCATAGCAAGCCGGCTCGGGCAAGTACAACTGAAATCAAGAGAATAATGTTTTAGGCCATTAGGAATTCCTTACTACTGTGTCCATTGACCTTACGTAATTCTTATGTGTCTTGAGGTACAAACGATTGAAGTAAGCGTCCATGGCTGGGTCGTAGGTAGACATGCTAGATGTCTTCCGTACTGGAAGCAAATCTTCATCATCGTCCCGGATAAAGTCCTCTCCCAAGTACGTGTAAGGACGAACAGGAAAAACATCATCATCGTCTTCCTCATCGATCACCGGTGGCTCCGGTTCAATCGGCTTGTGGTCGGCAGCAAACAAGGTCCAGATCTTGTGACGGTCAAAGTGCTCGGGGGCTGGCCGGTAGTTGAGATGATGATTGGGATCCATCTTGCTGATACTTGACTGAGATTACAAAAATTATTTTATACTGAGCTGTGAGGTCCTCACAGGTCAAGAGTGAAATGAAGACTGAAAAGTTTTTCCTCGTTTCTGCGCGCTCAGCCCCAAATAGAGTATGAGAGTTTGTTACTTTCGCGCATGCTAGGTGGCGCTTGGACAACCCAACATTCTTAAACGCCTAGGGATTAATTTTATTCAACGTGGTATTGGTTCAGTTAAAATTTTAATGGTAACGGTCTTAGGTTTTTTTTATATATAAACCTTTCGTTCTTCACCCAATGCATGTTTTACAACAAATCCATTAAGAAAAAGCCGCTTCACTAACCCACCATCTTAAAATATCACGTCTTAATAGCACACACAAATCATTCACAAATGATCACAAGCGATATTATGCGTTAATTTTTAGTCTCTTAATTCAACTGATTGAAAAACAAAATACTGGTGCAAATGTGGTTAATGTAAAAAGAAATAGAAACAAGGAACTATGAAGTGTACTGCGCGCAAGTGCAAGGAGTTAACGTTATTTGTGAGAAAAAACTCAAATTGAAAGAATTTTAAAGAATGTTGAAGCACCGGGAAAAGCGATGTTACTGGCTCTTCCACTCTGGAAAAGTATAATAAATTAAAATTAAAAATCAAAGCTCTCAGAATTCTTGGAGCGACATTTCCAGGACTCGTCGGAGCATTTCTTCTTCCTCTCGTTGGGATCTTGCAGCAGCCTCACTCTCGGCCCTTGAGATCTCAAGGGCTTTCTCAAGCTCGTCGAAACTGGGCATGCGCTGAAGCTCACTATTCTCTACTTGAAGATTTGACACGTCAACTCCGTTCATGTCAGCTCTCCGGCTTTGTCTCCATTCCGGGTTAGACATTTCTCGCTCCATCAAAAGACTCTCCTCGATGGCACTACAATTCAAAAAAAGAAAATGAGTTATCACGCAGGTTAAAATTTAGGTTCGTTGAGGTTTACCGTTGAAGCATTTGCTCCTCAGCATCATCCGGTGTATTGTCGCGTATGAGTGTCCTAGGAGCATTCAATGCTTCATAAATATCCATTTCAGGCTCATTCGAATCTCCTCGAAACATTCCAAAAAAGTCATCCTCTTCATTTGACAGATCAGGTGCAAAGCAGAGAGCTGTTTTAATGTCATATTCCATCGGTGGGTCAAATAGCTTCTCATCCAAAAGGCAGATGAGTTTCCCATTTTCTTCCACACTTCTAACGCCGTCCATTTTCACTTCAGAGCCAAAGATATTTTGAAATGATACTTTTCCATTTATAAAATGGTACACTGGGACCTCTGAAAAAAGCAAAAATGTTTATAATCTTGACAAAAAATGGGAAGACAAAACCTTACCCAGCTTTACTGGAAATCCAGATGGCATTTTTAATTCAATGAAATCCTTCAGGGATTTAAATCTTGGATTCGTCAAAGACATCAGATTGATTATCGGGACTAACTGCTCCTGTAGATTCAGCGGGTACTCCTCGCAGATCCACACAGTAGCCTTTAAATTAACCAACAATATTATTCCAGATAGCTGCAGAGAACTGATTATAATAGAGATGAAATCTTACATCGAATTTGACTCGTTTAGATTTGATCTCTCTCAAAGGCCCAATGTCTCTCTGGCCCAAATTTTGATCTTTGTCAAAATACTCCACTGCTGAAGGCTCCACAGTCTCATCTCCGGAAGTCTAGAAAATAATCATAGAGTAAGTCAACTAACTTTGATGGATTTTGAATAGTTTGAAAATTCAGCTCACCGAAGCTGCTCCCTCGGACTCCCGATCCGTGTCGTACTTTGAGAGATATGATAAAAACTTTTTAAGTACACCAGTCTTCTGCTCCATTGTGAATTTAGATTTGTCCTTGGGTGCTAAATGCTCCGTTCGGAATTTGGTTTGAATCCCGAATCCGGATGACTCAAACACTCTAGTCTTAAAGCCATGAACAATTTCGCCCGAATCTTCTGCCATAAAGCTTCCAAATCCTCCAGTTCGTCTATAAGGATAAAAAAGAAGTGATGTAGAAATGGCTCCTTCAGAAGTGATAACAATGTACTAGTACAAAACCATACCTTTTGAATGCCACGGATTTCCAGTCAGTGACTGATACTACCGACGGGTTCTTATATCGAAGCGCTATTTCGTCATCATAGCTGCGTCCACTTGAAGCGTAGTCCTTCCCATTCAGAAGGGATCCATTGGAGCAAACTATTTGTTTAAGCACCTGACTCAACGAATGGTCAACTTCATACATGAACATGTCGCTCCCTATTTTATAAATATGGAAATATCATCAGTGAAGTAAGACTTGTATAATCAGCAATTTCTCAAATTACCTTCTTCCTTAAATATCAATGAAATCCCGGAATCCCATCCATTGTCAGTCGTTGAAGAATCTACACGTAGCGATGAGCCCATCTTGAACACTCGATAAGACTGGCCTGTTGGAAGCATTCGACTAACGTAGGGAACTGAAACAAAAGATCAAAGGTCACTCCTCAACAAAACACTGAACCAAAGCAAATCTTACCCCAAGTAGAAAACTCCCAATTCATTTCCACATAGAAATCCGGTGCCTGGAGAATCCAAATTATCAAATTATCCTCACATAACACCACTACTTTGTCCCACCTTTTTTAATTCCCGGAGTAGATCAATCAATCTTTCTTGCTGATGGAATCGTTGATAATCTCTACGAGCTAGAATCAACTTGAGGATATCCTTTTCACCCACACTCACCGCTTCGTGAATAACTAAACGTGATAAAAGTCATAATGAGTACTAAAGTTAACCATAGCCACCTCCCGAACTTTTTATTTTACCATTCCATCCCGATTCCTGGGTAAAAGTTGCATCCGCATTGTACTGATTGACGAGTCGATCCACAATGGCCAACCTTCGTTTCAACACCGCTACAATCAACGGTGTCCGACCCCGAGGATCCAACTTCTCAAGGTGTTCCTGTAACCACAACATAAGGATAATTGAGCATCACCTGCTTTAAGTGAGTTTAGCTTAACCTTTCGAAAATCAATGTCCACCAGCATTCTTTCCACTTCTGCTTGGTCATCGTTCCAAATCGCCCAGTGTAGCGGGTACTCTGCTCCTATCATCTTCTCAGTTACAACCATTTTATCTCGATTTAGCAGTCAAGGGTCAAGTACTCAGTACAAATGGAAGCAGTCAGCAAAGCCGGAATAAGAATAACACTGGAAATCAGAGGAAGGTTAATTTTTAATTGGGGGCGTGAGGTAAGTAAGGTTAGTCTTATTTCTTACAATAAATTGCAATTAACGGAAGCAATGTTCCCTTGTTCCTGTGGCCCTTGGCTAGTCACCAGTGCCTCTGAATTAATTAAATTGTGACTCAATTAATAATCTAAAAAATCCCTTCGAACTTGCCTGTCAGTTTACTTTCTCTTAGAGAAAAACATTTGTGGAAAAAAGAGAAAGTTGAGGCCAAAGGAAGTCATTTAACAGTGGCGTTTTTTAACTGAAAAAAAAAAATACCCAAAAATCATCCTCAATTTCTTTTTCAAAAGAAAAACTAATTAATTGTAATTAAAGGTGACTAAAAAGTAATTTCCATGAATTCCTTCATTTTCTGCCTGCTTGGGCCTTGGGCTATTGAAAACCCTAAGTGAAAATGCTTCCAAAATCTGAGGATTTGGGTTCAATTGGTGAATTATTCTTTGCCTAATCTTAGCTAAAGTTTATACTAAATTAGGCGTTAATTGATGATTAAAAATGTGTGTGAAGTGTGAAAAGATGCGATGAGACAGCCACCTTTTGCATCCTCAGATTCCCAGGGATTCACAAACACACGGGAGCTGAAAAAAACCCTCCTTTCTTTGGGTTCTAAATTCTAGGCAATAAACTATGGAATAAATTGTAATTTATCAGTTAATTAAGTTAAGCATCCGATAAGTGGGTGATCCCGAGTATAATAGGAGTGTGGAGACAATAACTTTACAGAGGTAAATAAACGGTGACCTTAACCTTTAGCATTACTGAATCTTATATACTCATTTTTCTGTATATAGGAAGTATGCAAACTCAGCATTGGGAGGGGAATGTCCAAAGGTCACAAAAGTCACAAGGTCGACGCCTAAGATGACTCTGATGTATAGATCCTTTTACCAAGCTGTCCTTACCTGCCGTTTTATATTTTCAGTTGATGACGACCGTTTGGTACTTTGCAAGACTACCCACCTGGTGTTATGATCTCGGAAATGGAAAATCAGTAAATGCAGACGGACGGTACAAGTATTGCAATACAACTAAGTAACTGAAACCAAGATATAAGCTCAGAATGACACGGGGGAATTACTACTAAGTTACTACAGTACGTTTCAAGGCAGAACACTGAATGGCAGCAGCGAAGAACAATACCCCTGGTGGAACCATGGACTTTGCCACATGGCGAGAAGAAAACTCTAATTCCAGGTGAGCATTTACAGTGGTGATTATGATATGATTGGGATTTGCTTGGTGTATCAAGTGTAGTCTTTACGTTTCAGTTTGATGACAAACCTTGAAAGTATTGCTGCGTCGAGTGCAGCTGAAGTGGCTTCTATACTTCGAGCTCAACTTCCACTGAGTCTTGACACCCCTGGTAGTGTGGACAGTGCAGTGCCTGCATACCGGAGTCTCACAAATGATCTCGTTAAAGAATTCGTTAAGGTCTTCAGTCGTCATTTAGAAAATGAAATACTACTTGTTCCAAACAGTGCCACAAATTCGGGCAATGGCGTGCCTTCGACGTCTACAAGTCAGGTCAATGGATTTGTCAGTGGACAAAACCGGAGCGGTCATATTGGAAACGGTTTGCCTTCGTCCCCAGTCAGCAGTCAAGAGAATGAAAAAGCAGTCGAGCAATTCCAGTCTGCTAATAATGGTTCAGGGGAACCAGAACCAACAGGCCCGAGATTACCTGCACAAATCGCACAAGTCAAGAAACCGTTTTATCGAAGGTATGGGATACTGCTTCAAATAACTAATACGTGAACTAAAGATAGTATTAATTGTATTTGCTGTAGATTGTCGTTTAAGGGATTTCGAAAAGGCCGACTATTTCATAAGCAACTGTCTGATGAAGTTCAACTTAGCTCTGACTCCAGATCAAAGCGGGATAAGCATTCCAAGACATCGAAACTGGCTAAAATTGTTGTCGAATGCCCGAAGGAAGGGATTGTCCATTACCTCAGCGGAGAAAGTATGGATGGAGACGGGGTCCAGCACTGGGAAAAGTGTCGTCTAGTTTTGGTAAAAACTGCTGGTGGCTTCATGCTCGAATTTTATTCACCTCCAAAGGTAAGCGCCAAAATGACATAATACTCCTACCACTTGAAGGATCTTAAGTAATTGTTGTTTATTCCACAGTCTCCGAAACCAAAGTCTGGAGTATTTTGTTTCCTCATCACCGAAGTCCGGGAGACCACTGCATTAGAGATGCCTGACAGAGAGAACACTTTTGTTCTCAAGGCAGAAAACAATATCGAATATGTCATAGAAGCTCCTGACGTTCGTGAAATGACGGCATGGCTATCTCTCATAAAACATTCGATGGGAAGTAGAACTAGTTCTATGGAGAGGCCAATTGTGACGAATCAGCAGACCGGGTCCACGCCGGATCCTCCGGATTCTGTATTTCCGGCTGATGAGTCTAGCAATAGTGGATCATCTGCAGCACAAGGATCTGTGTCTCTGGCGAACCCTCCACAACTCCCACCGCGCATACCTTTAGCACAACGGAATTCTTCAGACGGTGACACTCCTGTTCGCCCGACAAGTGCCACAAGTAAGTGCCACAAATCCAACTTTTTAATGTAGGCCTGTGCGTAAATAAATAACTTATTTTCGACAGGTCTTGAGGGAACACCGATAGCCGACCTTAGAGCATTTGTCACTGCTCCACCACCACCACAAGTTGCCATTGGGACAGGTCCCACTCCAGACGTAACGGGACAAACAGTTCGAGATGTCTATTCGTCCTTGCAAGAGTATCCTTGGTTTCACGGGACATTGTCCAGATCCGAAGCTGCTCGTCTTGTTCTTCAAGATGGTCTGGATGGACACGGGACATTTCTCGTTCGTCAAAGTGAAACAAGAAGTGGAGAGTTCGTTCTCACTTTCAATTTTCAAGGAAAGGCAAAGGTAAGTTTTTCTATGGAAAGAAGCGACGCAAAAAAGTGATACCATTTTTTCCAGCACTTACGAATGACCCTGAGCCCTGAAGGACAGTGTCGTGTACAGCATCTTTGGTTTCAGTCTGTCTTTGACATGCTTGAGCACTTCCGACTCCAGCCAATCCCACTCGAGTCCGGGGGAGGAACTTCAGATGTGACGCTGACGGAATTTGTAGTATCTCTTCCGTCACTCCGTGGAGTTGCTCAGAATGGCAGCGATCGGACTCGGGTTCTTGCGCCAGAGCTCCAAACGGTGAGCCGTAAAATCAAATTTTTTTTATTTTAAAAAATAATTGTTATTTATTGGCACTTTGTGTTGACAGATCTTGACTCACAATGGGTCAGTTCGTACGAGGAGTGAGTCAATGGAGAGACTCCATCGAGAACAAAGTTCAGGTGGAATGAGCAGAGCTGTAGAGAATACTTATAGTTTTGTATAAAATTCATCAATCAACTGAAGACTCAAGACTCTCAAGTACCTCCTCCTCCTTAAACGGAAATACTCGACAAGCATTTTAATTTTCCTTTCAATCTCACGGTCTTCTAAACGCCTATTTAAGTGGTCTCATTTTTCTACTTCTCTCCTCCTCTAAAACTGAACTTATTTTTACGAATAGTGGACTTCCTGTATAACCAAACGAACAAGGCAGAGCAGCGTCTTCAGTATTGCGCAAAAGTAGATGTAGTGGGAAAGTGTTTTCCAAATTGCGGTTTTTACAAGTGCCCTTTGTGTGCACAATTTCCTAACTGACATTCGTAGATTAGAAACTAAAAAAATGGGATTTTTCTGACAATTGAGATTTATGAATTAAATTACTGGTTTTTGAAGGACCCAATGGAATTAATTAATTCTTGCCCAAGAATAAAAGTTGCCAAATCAGGAAACCCGAACGGATTTTTTCTTTCTAAAAAACTGGTTTTAAAAAAAGTAAACTGTGTGTGAAAGCTTTTCCGTGAAACGGCATTTTATTAAATTGTATCACTCAATATTCTAATTTATTCATGTACGATTCCATTCAGGAGATAAAACGTAAAACTAATAAAAAGTTAGTGGGATTTTATTTTATAAATGTCCGGATTGAATCAAATTAAAGACGGACATTGCGTGATTTAGCTCAAAGGTCAAAGGTTGCATAAAAGGAATTAATAGAGTCTGCTATTTGATATAATATAATTAATAAATCAACAGAGTAATATCGATTAACGCGAAATATGTTACACATTACAAGGCGACCTTTTGACTCGGTCGTTAGAAAGGGAATTCTCGAATCAAGGCAGGATTTCCAAATTAAAATGATCAGAGCCAGAGTGCTGGAAATTAATCCATTTATCCAGTCTTAATTGTCCACTTTAAATCCCTTGTAGATTGGCAGCTCAATTAGACACTTGCCAAACTGCTCTGGGAAGCCGTGGGTGTCGGAGCAGAATTATTATTGATTAGTGGCGGCGAGGCAACGGGGGAGAGTGTCGTCAAGAAGTATAATCCCTAATTCTTACACGTAATCCATTTTAGCAATTAAGTTAGAGGAGAGGCTTCTAGGATTGACAGCACAGCACGTTAGCTACTTTTAGGATTTTGGTTTTCAGAGAGGCATTCTTAGATTTTTGTTCGTCCCTTATTAGCTCTCGAAATACCGCTTTTTCATAGACTATTGGGACCTACGGACGTCGAACTATTGCTATGAGATAAACTCAACATGCTCCCAGACTTCGGATCATCCTCGTAAAACTCACGAGGAGGTTCTGTTAGAGCCAGTGCACTGGACAAAAAAAATTCATTAGTTCATCGGTTCATAGGCAAAAGTGAAAATAAAGTTAGGGAAAGGTATTTAAATGTACCTTATTCCTCGACGTGCGGATTCCTCATCAAACTGCTCCAGCTCTCGCATTTGCTTTTCTTGCAAAAGGCGAATTCGATCTGACCGTTCTTTTGCAAATTGTTGATGCTCCTCTTTCATCTGGAAATTAAATTAATCCTTTCCACCTTTCTGCTTTTCAATTTTAATGATGACGTTCATTTACCTTTTGCTCCAAAAGGGTTTTTCTCATCAACACTCTTTCAGAAAGCTCTCGCCTTACGATTAAAAATAATAAATAGATTAGAGATTGGAATTATTTATCAGTCGTAAGTATAGGGACTACGTACCGTTCCCGATCACGTTGAGCTTCCGCTTGCATTTTATTTTTTGACTGATATGCGATCAAAATCTCCAACTCGTGCTGAAGTTTCTCATTCAATTTTTGAGCTTCAACTTCTTGTGACTCGTCAAGCCGAATCTAAAAACAAACAAGAAGTTGTGCCATTTTCTGTGCCATTTATAATTGAAATTAGGAAGTTTTTATTAACTTACCGATTGCTTTTGGAGCATGTCAGCAATACTCTGTTCGTACTGCTCCCCGAGCAAAGCAAGCTTCCTTCTTTGTTCTTCTTTTAACTTTTTGATAACACCCTTTTGCTCCTCCTTTTTCGTATTCTGCAGAATCTGAGCCTTGAGAGCCTTGTACTGAACTGTTTGGATTTTGCAGGTGTCCCTAAACTGCTTTCGAATTTGAACTTCTTTTTGCTTGAGACTCTTGGGTTGTTGCTTGAGTTCTAATGCATGCTTCTTCTTTAACTCGCTTTCTGCCCTTCGCATGTACTCGTGCTGATTGTGGAGTTCCGTTTGGTGCAGTTTCCGAACTTGGTCTTCTCGGAGTTGATGCACAGCACGTTGCTGGGAATACTCCAAGTCTTGTGTAGACTCGTGCTGCTTCAGGAGAATATTATGAGCTTGCTCCAACTGCTGCTGTCTCTTATTCAGTTCCTGAAATTAAATAAGTTCGTTTCATTAAACCTGGAGAAATATTCATTTAGTATTGAATGATTCTAACCTCTCGTAACAGCTCTTGCTCAAGTTGATGGAAAGTAAGAAGTTTTCTTCGTCTGAACTTTCTGACTTCTAAGTCAAGATAGTCCTTCTGATTCCGCACCATCCGCTTCTCTTCCTGTTGTTCTTGAAGCTTTAAATTATCCTTTTGACTTCTACAAAAATAAGATTCGGATGCACTTATTGTACTTGAAACTTGGAATCGATAAACCATTTTCAATGTGGACTTACTGCAGAGTAGCTTCTCTTTGTCGCTTTGGCGTTGACTCATCCTGACTAAGTTCTCGCTTCCACCGCTCCTTATTCTGCTTATATTCCTTACGCTTATTTAATTCGAAATTTTTTCGTTCCATTTCTTGACGAGTTACAATTTCCTTAGTCAGTTTTTTCTCAGCCGTTGAATTAAGCTTCAACTTAAACAGTTATTAACTCATTACAACTGAAACGGTAGTGTAAAAGTAACATCGCTTACCTTTCGATCCAATTCTTGTTGATGCCTAGCCTGGAGTTTCTCTAATTCCTTGGAAAACTGTTGAAGCAAGCTTTCGTACTCGCTGTCTAACGTCTTGCGATGGGCCTCCATGTCCAGCCGACACCTCTCCTCCAGCTAAAAAGAGTGAATGGCAATTTACAAAAGATTCAGAAAATAATTGAAAACTTTTGTACCTTCATAAGCGAAGCTTGGTGTTCCCTCCTCATCCTCTTGTAACCAGACATTTGCTCATACATGTCCTCTTGCATGTGCTCCTTCTGCTGCTTCGTTACAATGGAAGTCGTTCTTATTGTTGCAAAGTTATTTGGTACCCTTTCCGAGGAGGACGAGTAGGATGCCTTTATAAAGAAAACAAATTCCCTTTGTATTGCTTTTGATGCGTGACTCATTTCGAAAACTCACAATGCTTGCACGTGCTCTTGGTCTCATGGATATAGGTGAAAAGTGATTCGTTGGATCGTCAGGATCATGAATCGGAGGAATGGAGTTTGTCGACGAGGACTGTGATGATGCGGATACCCCGATTGATTGAACGGATCGTTCAGATGTGAAGCTATTACTTTTGCTACTGTCTCCTCCAGCCGCATCGTCGGTGCCTGCAACAACAAAAACGGCAAGTGAAGAATGTCAAGTTAAAGTTCAGGATTATCCTTACGGTCATTATCACCCAGTTGACTTTCGGATTCGCAAGGGTCTGCCATTAAAATCTTCTTCATTTTCCGATAATTTAAATTATCCAGGTCTCTCACGGCAGCTTTGGTACGATTTATTAATTCTATAATTACTTGAGGTGATCTCGTCCTTGCGAGGAAGGGGTGCTGTATTCCAAAAAAAAAATGAAAACATTAGTCATCCCTAAATTATTCAAATGTGTTCAATTCCAAGTATTCAACGTTACCGTGAGTAATTTAGCAGAGGTAGGTCGTTCAGTCGGGTTCTTTTTGAGGCAGGAGTCGACGAAACGCCGGAAGACATCAGACCAATTCGAGAGCGGCTGAAGCGAAGGACTGTCATTCTGTGCTATATGGTACAAGGCACTCATTGCATTCATGTTGAAGTATGGGGGCTTCCGCTCAGCTAAAAACAAGTTTCATTTGACAATTAAAATCATCGTCAATCACTTGGCACTCTTTTATGCAGATGTAAATGTTGTAAATGTAAAAGCTCTTACCCAACTCAACGCATGTAATTCCGAGGGACCAGACATCCACCTTCCCATCGTACTGCCCTTCGTCCATGGCAAGGATGACTTCCGGAGCCTGTATATAAAAATTGTTCAGAAATTAATTTACCCTGAAAACTGTAATTGAATGAAACGTACCATCCAATACGGCGTTCTAAATTGAATTCAACAAGAATTATTATAAGCATGTTATCTTATCCATTTTGTAAACAAACAAATCTTACCCCACAAAACTATTTGCTGGACATTGAATACTCGCCGATCCAAAATCAGCTAGTTTCACCGTCCCATTTTCAGTGAGCAGAATGTTTCCGGCCTTGACGTCCCGATGTATCCGAGCCAAGGAATGCAGGAAAACTAATCCCCTCACAACCCCTTCACAGATTGCTGCGATTTCGTCTTCCTTCAGCGGCCTCTTGTGCACTTCGATTATATCTGAAGCGGATCCAAGGCAATACTCCATGACCAACTACAGAATAAATCCATTCTTAAAACGACGTAACAGTAAATCCTAGAAATGTCAATGACGTACCCATGCTGTGTGTTCTTTGAGGTAACATCCCTTGTATTCAATAGTATTCGGATGCTTTAGAAGACGGAGAAATCGAATTTCTTTCAGGATATCTTGCCACTTGTCGACTGACTGTTTCCCAGTATATGACATTTTCTTAATCGCTACTATCTCTTTGGTGTCTTTATGACGAGCAAAGTAAACGGCACCAAAGCTCCCATGACCGATTTCTCTCAAGTCTTCAAAAATCCTTTCGGGGTCATCTCGATCGAAGAGTTCCGCCACCATCGGATCCTTGAAACTCCCTGGCCTGCTTCCAAAAGAAGGTATTACTTAGGAGATGGTTGTGACCTTGAGGACCATATGACATTACTTGTGCCTGGAGTCTAGAGGGACGGAGGAATGGAGTGATGAGCCCCTGAACTTGAGCTGATTGTAGTCCTGATCCATCATGTGTTCTTGCATTATTGTTAGGGTGGGGAGTTCCGGGCTGATTCTGTCAAGGGGAGAAGAGTAGCAGGGGAGGGGAGTTACCCTGACCTTCTCCCCTCGGAGATGACCTTCTTTTTCAGTTCCGTGTCACCTTCTCCTCTGATGTAGATCCAGTAGTTCCGTATTCAAAAGTAGTAGTAAGAAGGAGCTATAAGGAGAGTGTCATGATTAGAAGAATGGTAGTTGGATCGTATGAGTTTGGATAGTGACCTGAGTTGACCTTAGCTGACCCTGGTGGTTGAGTCGACCCAGATGATGGAGCCCGTGTCTTCCCTGTCCTTCCTACTACTGGCTGGTTGACTTTTTTGGCTCTCCTTCCCCACACAGAAGGCCACGACAATTGAGTAAAAAAAGAGAAAAGTTTGCGTGAAGAAGGGCCGAGTTGAGTCAATTGGAGTTTGTTTCCCTGTCTTGCATGTGACTTTCCCCACTCAACGCGCCGTCTTTGACTAACAAATTAATACAATTAATCAACTACAATTAAGTAACTAAACATCAGCCACTCATTCATGTCATCGGAAGGGACCACATCACCCATATTCCTTACAAATGAACACCTCAAACCGTCAAATTCCTCAGAAATCCCTCTCTCCCCTCTCAATGCCATTTCTCTATTTCTTTTGACACATTGTCATTGTCATTTTAACCCAAACTAAAACAAGACTTTTAAATATGCTTTTCAACTGCTTCTGTCAAATGTACCATTGTGCAAGCGACGGCTTATTCGGAGAAAGCAATGAAGACGCAGGCGCAAAAGAATGTTTCCAAATTATCCCATTTTCACCTAAAAACATGAACCACATGGGACACACTCGGGATTGGATTTTGTGCTTCGAGGGCTAGATTTCATGTGGCCAGAGACTCCGTTTTACAATAAAATGTTGCCAAATTGTCACCTACAAAGAGACAAATTATGTCATCAAACTTTCAATAGAAAATAAATACTTGAAACCTAGTTCTCTTACGTCATCTTACCTTTAATCTTCATCTTCAAATCAATTTGAACTTCAACGGTTACAAAAATCTATGCAAAACGAGGATTTACCTTCACCAAACACAGCTATGCTGCATCAAATGTATTAAATAAAGTTAAATAAAAGTGAAAATTTTCTCCTATAAATTAAACTATTATACCGTGAAGAGGTCATTAATTTCATTTTTCAATCAAAGAAAAGGCTAAGCTGAAGTCATGGGCCTAGCAAGCTTATTCAAAATCTCAGATTTTGTGCCCTTTACACAAGAGTAATTTGGAGTTGACAATTCTATTAACGATAATTCCAGTAGTATTTTTGTTAGAAAATTATTTAAATATGTTTGTTTTGTTAAGTTGATTGATAATTTGTGACATTTTAGAGTAGGGTTTGTGACATGTGAGAAAATGTTGCAACAGTGTTGTGAATTTGTTAGTAGGCCAAGACCTTTATTTGTGTGTTTGACTACGTGTTCCCTTCCTTTTCTTTTCCTTTCACACACCCCTAGTTCCAGCTTTGTCCAGACAGATTATACTGGAAGCACAGCTGCCAACGGACTCTCCTTCTAATTGGTAATTCTTGTACTGGCACCAGGTAAGGTCAAGAGTCACTTGGACATAAACTAAAGAGCTGGAATAACAACTTGGGTTTTCCCCATGCAGAAGGACTTCCTGGAGCCATGAGTCGTAGTGGCAACGATTGTCGTGTCTACGTAGGAAATCTTCCACCTGACATCCGCAATAAAGATATCGAAGACCTGTTCTATCGCTTTGGGAAGATTACTCGAGTGGATTTGAAGAATAAGCGAGGACCACCTTTTGCCTTCATCGAATTTGAAGATCATAGGTGAGTTGTGTATTTTGGGATTTCTTGTACACAGCTGTCGACCAAGGTTTTAATTATGTTGATATTCCAGGGATGCTGAAGACGCTGTGATCAAAAGAGATGGGTTTGATTACGATGGTTACAAACTACGGGTTGAATTTCCCAAAGGAGGAGGTCGAAGTGAGGGTTTCGACAGACGTAGTGCAGGCCGTGGATTTGGAGGACGAGATGGAAGAGGAGGAGGTCGTCAACAATCAACTCGACGTTCGCAATATCGTGTCCTCATTACTGGTATGCTTCACTTACTAGTGCTCATCACTAAACGACATTGGACAGTTTTTGCCAACTCGGACACGGTAAAAAGTCGAGAATTGGACACACAGGAAAGGTCGGGACAGGTGTATTTAGGAGGATTGAAAGGGGATCACATCTTCAGCGTGGGATAATGGATCAGGCGCTTCATGAGAGGTGCCGAATTTACTGGAGGATCTAAACCACTTTCACGCTCCCGATTTTCGAAATCTGTTCTACTGAATCATCGAAACCGTTTTGCGTTTCGTCGGTGATGTGATCGTGAGGTGTTAGGGATTTAGGAGGTTCACTTCGACGCTCTGGAGGTTCCATGATGGGATAAATTGGATTTAAGGGCCCGTTTGTAACGAGTTTTTTCGAATTGTGCCAAACGAGGTTCAATCTCCGTTCATCTTCCTACCCAACACATTCCAAGTCCCACTTGGATGGATCAAGGACATCCCATCGGAGGGGTCATCTCTTTGTACCTCACAATCCAAGTCAGGCACCCGGATTTCACACATTAGAATAACAAAGTAAATAACTCCGACTCCTCCTAAACTCTCCAAATGAGTCGAATCCAATTGAATTTTGATTGGTGAACATGCTTAGCCTCCGAGCGTAAAAGAGGACAGCAGATGGAATGACTGACTGTTGGAATTGAGACACAAGTGGAGAGGATTCGTCGTAAGTTGGGAATTTTAAATGGCTCTGAATGGAGAATGACTGGTCACTTTCAAAATATATTCTCTAATGCATTCATTAACAACCATAACGTTCTCCTTATGGTACCGTTGACTTAACACTTCCTCCATGACATGTCAAACTAACAGTTTCTTTCGCTGACATCACAGGGCTCCCACTCAGTGGCAGTTGGCAAGATCTCAAAGACCACATGCGCGAAGCTGGGGATGTGTGCTACGCTGACACTTACAAAGATGGGACCGGCGTTGTGGAGTTTCTCCGTTACGATGACATGAAATACGCCGTCAAGAAATTGGATGACTCAAAGTTCCGCTCTCATGAGGTAAACAAATACTTTTATCACCAATAATGTTACAATCTAAAGCTATATATCTCTTGTGATACAGGGTGAGACGTCATACATCAACGTGCGTGAAGATGCAACAGCAACGAGTCATGGGAGTGGGGGACGACGATCCAGGTCCAGATCCAGGAGTCGCAGTAACTCTCCAGTTGGTGGCTACAAACGAGATGGTTCTGGAAAACGGAGCTACAGTCGATCACGCTCTGCTTCTTGGGGTCGACGCTAGTTCTTTTTGAAACAATTCTGAAATAAGGTCCCCCTCCGTGTCTTACTAAGGAGCTCGAATTCTTACTCTCCCAAAAGAGTAAACTAAATTAACTTAGACCCATCTCCCTTCTTTTCATTGTGGTCAAACTTTCAAAAAAAAATTTAGTAATTTATCTCCCCTTTAGTCCATTCCAGGATTAACTTTTCCGTTTCATTCCCTTTCTTTACCTTCCTTTCAATTCGGTTGATTAAGATATTTTTTATATTTCTTAATGAAAGAAAGAATTAATTTATGACGTGACCGTAGACTAAATGACCTAATGCAGACCATACATTGAGCATTAATACAAGGTTCATTGTACAACATTACTTGAGTGTAAAAGGTTGAAAAAAATGTAAACTAAAGTTATATTTAAAGTAAAACTCTGAATAAAAATGTTCATGTTTATATTTTCATTTGGCAAATCGAGAAGAGGAAGCATGTGGAGGAAATGTGGACTTGAAGCCCTTTGGACCTTTGAGGTTGAAAAATGCAGCTGAAAATAATCATAATTCACTGGAATTGCTGAGAAATCGTCGGAAATGACATTTTTAATTGTGGCTTTTTGCATTTCCGAAAGTACATTGGACGTCGAGAGTGCGTTCACCTTTCGGGATTTTCCTTGTTTCCAGGTCCTTATAAATGGATGGAGAACCTCTGCTCCGCTCTTGTTCTGAATCTCCTGTCGTTTGGAAACTTGGAAATCAAGTGTTGAAAAATGAGTCGAACGGTCATTGATAGTGCCACTCAGGCAAAGTTCATGTACTTGTTTGAACGAATCAGTGAACCCATTTATTTCGGTCCTAGGTCAGTGAAAGAAACAATTTTTGATAAACAAATTGACCATGAATTTAAAGCAATCTTTTGTTTTCAGAGGTCAGGGTGACAAGAAGGTTTTGTTTCAAACTCCAACAGATAAGCTGGTAAGCGACGCACTATGGGGCCGTTTCAAAAAAATGTCTCAACGAATTTCGCAGTTTGTTTGTGTCCATAGTTTCCTGACCCGGAATTTTTGGCAGTCAGTGCCAGACTACCAAATGTTCGGACC